>OY365809.1:30450888-30631014 GCA_959347315.1 Bimastos eiseni | reverse complement strand
AGCAGATGCTAAACGTAATGTCATCGATATAATTATAAGAAGGAGAGGTTGAGTGGAATGCGAAGATCGAAGGAGCGCCAAGTCTCAACTGGTCCTCAAGGGACGCATTAGGTCTGACTCCAACGACGACGACGACGACGACGACGCAGAAGCAGATAATTCCATTAGAAGACAAAGCATTCCTCCTCCTCCTCCTCCTCTTCTTCTTCTTCTTCCTCCTCCTTCTCCTCCTCCTCCTCCCATTGGACGTATCGCCTGAAGAGAAGGGTGGAAGAGGACACACAAACAGACGGACCAACAGGATACACGAGACCAAAGAAGAAGAACAGTGACTGAAGCAGCAGATGTGGCAAAACAGATATTGTTTAGATTCCGTTCGACACTTGGTCACAGTAGACAAACAGACGTCTCTGTAGGAGGGTCGTTTACGAACAGATGGTCACAACACAGAGACGACAGTTACAGTGCTTGAGCTATATAAGCATAGCAAAGACGAGGAGGGAGAGAAAGAGGAGGAACAGGAGCCGGATACCTAAATTACTATTTAATATCCACGTTAACACCATCCGGTCAAAAATTCAATCGATACGTGAGATAATTATGATCAAGGGAATTATAGTGATCTACACAATTGCATTGTCACATGAACAACACAAACCTAAAGTTCACAAGGCGGCACTTCAGGTTCGTGCTTTCACATATATATATATATATATATATAGCCATTCTTCGGTCTCCTATAGGAGGGTGGTCCTTGTTTTATGACATACCTGTCATATATATATATATTAGCATAGCAAAGCAAAGACGAGGAGGTTTATAGTTTATGAATATACTGTTATATTGTAATTGAATAATTTGAGAACCATTGCAACTGCAACGACATAATAATTGCAGAGCAACAGCAAAGTGCCATGAGTTTAGGAGCTGTAACCCTAAGCCATCAGGCAAGATGGGTAATTATACATCAATTATTAATCCAATCTAATTTTCACACATAAAATACATTACTAAACGTACGCCTTAGAGATGACCTTTCATAAATATTTAAACGAAATGGTGTATTTTACAGACGGAGAAAATTGGAAAGAATTACAGGTTGGCAATTAGTCTTAATTACAGTTTAATCCGGACTGATATTTGCACGCCCGACCGACCGACTCCATTATAACCAATCGCTTTATGTAAACGATCGCTGTATGATCTACCCCAAAAGTCGATGGCCTCAGTGAGCATACATTTGCGTTACATTACTAGTAAATGGATCCTGATGCAGATGGCGTCGACAGATGTCGCTAGAAGAGATGCTGCTGCCGTCTGCAGCAGCAACCGCAGACCCAGCAGCAGCAAAATAGGCAGCCTATTAATAGGTGGTGCACTGACTGACCTGTCAATGATGACCGGATCTGACGGCGTTTCATTCCTATTGCCACAACTCTTCTTATCACAACAACGACTGTGATAACAAAACAACGACGAGTCAGCTGAAAAGACGCTTATCAAATGAAACTTCTATTTTCAACCAATTGACTTATTTTTAATCAGCCTCAAAAGACTGAATTTGTGAAGAAAGTCTAGCAACTAAATAAACTTTTAAAATACTAATTATTAAAGAATTGTCGTTAGCCAACAGCTAGACATCAATCTATGATGTTGAACAATAATCAATTATTGTGCTTGAAGGAGATTCTGACAGAGAGACCGCTTCAGGGAAGTGCAAACTTGAACGGTGAACCGACGACGCTGTCCAGCATTCTTAAAGTGTATCCCTCTCTTCAACATTCCCTACAGCATCCTTTTCGTCCCTCCCTTCAGCCTTCTCTAGGGTACTCTCCGTCCCTCCCTTTGACCTTCTCTAGGGCACTCTTCACCCTCTCTTCGGTCTTCTCTAGAGCACTCTTCGTTACTCACGTCTCCAGGGTGAGAACTCGATCGGCCTTACATTATTTCTTGCACATTGCCCCATTCTCATACAGGCCTACGTTTCGTGAATTATTTAGCTCCATTTGAAATTGGGAACATTCAATGTAAACTCACAAATATTTCTATTTCTTGAGGTTAGTTGACTATATTCACGGAGGTCTGTCATACTATTTAGGCCCCTATGTTGACAGGAGCAAATCAACGCTAATAGAAAATGATAGACACTGACCTGCACATAATTTCATGCGTCAAAAGAACTCGACACATCTCTGGGTTTTTGTCTTGGCCTTCGTAGATGATTGGCTGCGGAGAAAACATAATCACTTTCATCATCTTCATCCTCATCACCAACATTACCATCATCATCACCATCTTCATCGTCGTCGTCATCATAATCATCATCATCATCACCATCGTCATTGTCGTCATCATCGTCATCATTGTCGTCAGCGTCATAATCATCAACATCATGAACGTCAGCATAATCGTCATCGAAAATAAATTGTACCGTAAAATCTGGTTCTACGATAATACCGACCGAGTTCATGCATAAAGGATGAGAATGGAAACTCAAAGTAAGTTGTCATTAACAATAGTGTGAAGACGAAATGGCTAAAGAATAGTAAATCTGAAAATGAGACACACTGCAGTGAAGTCGGAAAGAGAAAAATGAATGGAGAGAAAGTAATCAAAAAGTTTCACTGAATGAGACAAAGTGGACGGTGGCATAAAGTTATTCACCCAATAAGTGCAACTATTCGAATTAGATTGGGCGAAAAAATGCAACTGACTAAGCAAGTCTAGTAAAAATGAGTCAATAATAATAATAATAACATCAGAACGCATGCGTAATATCATGTATACGCATGCAATACTATATACATCGTATTTCATATGCAAAAGATTATGCACATAGTGTATATATATAAAGTAAACCCTTATGTATGGTATATAATTGTACATCAAATACATATAGTATGCATGTAGTAAACATATATAGCACACATTATAGTATATACATATATAGTATATATATATATATATGCTGTAGTAGAGACGAGGTTGGTACAACTTAGTCCAACGCAAAAGGTGGCCATAAATAGCGTACTGATTGAAAACGATCAAACTCGACGCAATGCATTGCATTGTGTGATTGTTTTAAACAGACAATAATCCTATTATAATAACAACAGGTGATGATTGGATGTGTACGTTATAAGTCGTCATCAGATGAATGAATGATTGATGCAGCGACAGACGATCAACGAGTTTAATTAAATGCCAATAATTAGCAGATTGAAATTGAGAATACATTGCTCTTCAAATAGCAGACATTATTTCAAATGAATGGCGTCCATAGATCTATACAACCATTGCTTTGATCCAGTGTTTAACCACAAATCCAAAGGAACAAAAACCTCAAGGGTGTCTCTCTCTACCCTTCTTCGCTCGTACCACATCCACTAATTTCTCTATTTCCCCGTCCATTATATGGACGCCATACCACCCCTCCCTCCGTCCCTCCTCCTCCCTCCGTCCCTCTCTCCCTTTCTCCCTCCTCAGTCGAAATATACGCCATCTGTCGTGGTCTGCTGCCTATCCTAACTCCAAGCGGCGAATTCAGCAACCAGCGCCACTTGCATATGAGCACACGATGAACATAAGATACATAGCCACACTGTACAAAGATTTGTTTACACTTCGTAATCTTAAACTTCTAAAGCGCTACTTGAAAGTCAATCGCAGGGCACCAACTTATTCACGAACGCTGACTGATAAACAAGACGACGACGATGACAATAATAATAATAATAATAATAATAATAATAATAATAATAATAATAGTGAGGGCCTCGCCTTTCTGTCTGAGACTGGACGCCGACTTTCGACAACTACCGGTGACACCCGAGAGACAAACTTCCTTTTCCAGAACTTGTCGGCATTGATCCAACGTTTCAATGCGGTGGCTTTTCAGGGCACTATGTCAAGATTACAATCCACTGAAAAGCGGCGACCCAGATAGCATGATGACAGATCCGTTGGCAATGCCAATGATGAATAACACTATATGTGACATAATAATAATAATAATAATAATAATAATAATAATAATAATCTTCGTTTAATTTCAAACTGGCAAACCGCAGCATGATTACAAGTAGCCTACAATATAAACGATTGATAATAATAATAATAATAATAATAACAACAATAATAAATGGTGGAGATATTTGTCTTAACTTTCAGCGACAACTGACGGACGGACAATCAGACAGACGCACAATCAGACAGACAGGCAGGCAAGCAGACAGACAGGCATACAGACAGCGCAAAGATAAACAAACAGATGGACAGACAAAACAAAAATTCAGACAGGCAGGCAAACACAGACAGGCAAACGGGACAGAGACGCACAATCATTAGAGGGTGATGAGCAGGGGGTTGTTTCTGTGGTTCGTTATCAAAGAGGAGACGGAGACTGGATCAGTGGCAGACAGCCAATTAAAGGGCGTTGCCTGTGGGAGATGAACCATGGAGGTCGCCACCTGTCCAACAACCCTAGGGGTTAATTGGAGCAAAAGGCGCATAATAAAGCGCCTTTTGTGCGAGTGGTGATCAAATGCGAAAGGTCATCGTGTGGGGAGGGGCGAAGGGGAGGGGCTAAGGGGAGGGGCGAGGGAGGAGTCATTGCATCGAAATCAATCGATCTGAACTGAGAGAGAATGAAAGAAGGACGAAACAATTAACGTCGTCATCCGATGATCTACGCTTAGATTACTGCATCGCTTTTAGCTCAGCCGCTTATCAGAGAACAAGCGCTGAGGATACAAGTATGCTCAAGCTCAAGCAGATCAATCGCTAGACTGTTCCGTGTAAGGAGAGTAACTGTTGTGCAATCAGTTAAACAACATTCCACCGGTCAGTCATCAGGCCATGATCAGGGTCGTCACGGGGGGTGGGTTGGGTGGGTGGCACCTGCACCAACGCTGCTCAGACGGGGTTCTGCTAATCGTGCAAATCCGGTGAGTTTTTGGGAGTGCCCATATGCGGCTTGGCAATTTCTTGTATTATCCATTACACAACTGTACATAGTCTTTCGGAGACTGAACTATTACCCAGATCACCGAGTGGTTATTGCCACCGTTCAGAACGAGTCCAGGACGTCTGTTAGGACAGACAAACAACAGTGAACCGAGGAAAAGATTAGGCTGACCTATAGTAAGGACTGGCACGAGGATGCAACGTGGACTCTTTCTTCCAGGAGCTCCATATGGGTCCTGCCAAGGGATCAGACGCCTAATCTCTATCTTTAGATAGAGGCATTGCTATGCACTATAGAAGCAAATCTGGTGATGTGGCAAAAGCCTTAGGACTACTATTCGTTGGTCGATAATAATTACCTTCTCCTGCCGCGTATTTTAATATTAGCCGATAGTTTTTCCGAGTCACATTCATCTTATAAGACTGTAGCAGAATAACGGAACGTTACTGATATAGTATCGTATAGCATTATTGATACTATTATAAGAATCAGAGACGATGGTCTAAATGACAGAGCCACCCATGAGGGAGGGTTTCGACGAACGACCTGATTAAGACCATGCAGACTGCTTCAACATTATTCTCGTGGTCCATCAGGCGAGACAGCAACAAAGAAGGTTAAGAAATCTTCAAAGAGTGTTACTTTAACGAAGGGTTAACCCCGTCACCTATATTCACACGAGTTTTTAATCGTGTTTGCGGGTCATCGTTGGTGGGGGAACTATCGTCGGGTCGTGCATCTACGGAGTCGTCTCCCTGTCGTGTCGGTGTGGAAAGCGTGACAATCTCTATTAGCCCTCTACTCTTCCGGCAGAGAGTCATCTCTTTCGTCACAATTCTCATCTGCAATGTTTGCCTCTCTAGGGTATGTTTGCCGACAAATCCCTCTTTTCCCACTGCCAGCGACGCTTCCTATAAATAGCCAGTCGACCGGGCTGGTCGCCAAGAAGAGCAAAGTCCCATTGTAGTTATTTGCTGAGGAACAGGTTGCTATCGAGTTGACCGTGTTCCCGAGAGACTGAAGAAAAGGTGGGCCAACGTCGCAACGCGTCAACAAGATGCAAGTGGAACGGTGTGTCGTAACATGAATATTATCGACATTATTATTGATGACTTGTCCAACTAATGATGATGATGAAAACAGTAACAACAATGATATTATTAACAATAAATATTATTATCATTTGTCAATGTGCAGGGACTGCGATCCCGGGGTGGTCGAGGGGGACAAGTTCCCTCACCTTTTACAGAGAGGGGACACGTTATACGTGTGTCCCCCACGTTTCCTACCCCTCTCATAGGGTGTTCCCCACCTGCCGAAAGAGATCGCCGCCTCTGTCAATGTGCATTTGTCAATGTGTTTACCATAGAAATGAGTACATCCGCCTATATACCAAAATAAGAACTATGTCACTGGGTTTGTTGAGTCACAAAAAAGTGCTAATTCCACAAATACACCATCCTGTCAATACTTAGCTACTTCGCACTAGTTACGTGAGCTCAGAAAAAAACCTCAAAAAACTTTCATCTTGACATCCCTCCAGTGTTTTCCTACATGGATTGTTGGTCCATCTTCCATTCAAATTAGGAGAAAGAGACAACAAAGTGAGCTAACCAAAGGCATCTAATCCAGACGACGCACGTGACTCACCTGTTTGCTGACGGAGTCGATGAGTCGAACGTAGATGTTTTGCTCCTGTCGTCCACCTGTTCAACAATTGCCACACATGCAGGCGCATTCAATTCACGCATTTGTATCAGAGATATACATAATTGATTCTGTTCTAAAACATAATGACATGGATTGTTGAAGCATCGAACCGTGACCATGGATGGATGGAGGAATGAATGAGGAAGACATCGCGAGCAGAGAGAAAAACAAATTGCTAAAACGAAACGACAAAAGAAATTATTTGTAGGCCCCTATTTAGATTTCGGTGTATAGAATGAGGAGCAGCTGGAGCCATGTTCCAGTGACTGAAACGGAAAATAAGGCAAAGAATTTACGCACCAGTGATCTCAGCCTGGGTCGTCAACTGTAACTGATCGTAGGCTAATTGTAATCGTAACCTAGACATCTATGCCGCACTTGATGACAGCTAAAATGCGCGACCAACATACAGATGATTAAATTTCTTCTGCATGTGCAGTTATTAGTTAAGATATTTACTAATAGACTTATTATAAACAGTACTGTAGGCTAAATCAGAATTAAAGACAGAAAATAAGACAGAGAAATTGAGACAATAAAACAGCGACTCTCTTATTATAAAATTGCATTTGCCCATGCTCTGAGCCTATACATGTACTTAAAATAATTAGCAACAAGATTCTGTTATTTTGAATTTGCAATATAAGAATATCATCACGACATTTTATCTGTATGTGCATTTGGTATTCATTTTCACTTAACTATCCAATGATCCCAAGCCTCTAACCTATCCATCTTTCTATTTTGGCACGAAATGCAAGAATAGCAAGATGGATAACTGCCCAAAGGCAGCGGTTTGGAAGGAGTCCATGCACCCGATCAATTAATTGAGAATGAGCTTGGTATAGGCCATACTAATTATGATGCGGCTGCCATGCAAATCTAGCATCATATTTATTGCGTCACAATGCATATTGTTAACTATTGCATGCCAGCGCTATATAAATGTTTCGTCATGGCTACGTATTGTGTCCAGAGTGGCCTCTGATTGGCTACTGGCGGTTTCATTTGGACGGAAATGGCATAATAAGGGAATGCTCAGTTCGGTCGCCCAAGCTTCAAATAAGATTCAAATAAGCTTCAAAGAAGCTTCAAAGAAGAAGAAGCTTCAAAGAAAAAGAAGAAGAAGAAGAAGAAGAAGAAGCTTCAAAGAAGAAGCTTCAAAGAAGAAGAAGAAGCTTCAAAGAAGAAGAAGAAGAAGAAGAAGACGACGAAGAAGAAGAAGCTTCAAAGAAGAAGCTTCAAAGAAGAAGAAGCTTCAAAGAAGAAGCTTCAAAGAAGAAGAAGAAGCTTCAAAGAAGAAGCTTCAAAGAAGAAGAAGAAGAAGAAGCTTCAAAGAAGAAGAAGCTTCAAAGAAGAAGAAGCTTCAAAGAAGAAGAAGAAGAAGAAGAAGCTTCAAAGAAGAAGAAGAAGAAGAAGCTTCAAAGAAGAAGAAGAAGCTTCAAAGAAGAAGAAGAAGCTTCAAAGAAGAAGAAGAAGAAGAAGCTTCAAAGAAGAAGAAGAAGAAGAAGAAGCTTCAAAGAAGAAGAAGAAGAAGAAGAAGCTTCAAAGAAGAAGAAGAAGAAGTAGAAGAAGAAGAAGAAGAAGAAGCCTACGACGTTTTCTTAGGGGAGAAGAAGACCAGTTATGAGAGGACAACAACGCAGGTGAGGAGGAGACGGTGGTCAACGTCTCGCAATGCTCGGCCATGGAGCGTCGACAGCAGCAACAGCAGCGAAGGCGACCAAGGGCGACGAAGACGATGACGAAGAAGCAAACGAGGAGAAATTCTGACAAGGTAAACCTATCTGCCTACTTCAAAATCCTGTCGCTGACCTACAACTCCCCACAATACTCCCAGTCCAAATATCTTCGCGAACTCTTCACTATCCAGCCAACCCGCTCTACCTGGTCATCCTGCCTGTTTCAGTCTCAGCATTCATCTCAAGTTCTCCAACCTAGCCATTTCCATCACCGCACCACGTCTGTTGAACGATCTGTCTCCTGAATTCCGCACTTTTTGGCTCCTCCACCATCATTGTCGATCACGCACCATCGTCAATCACATGCTCCTCTATCCATGATATCCATCACCCATCGGGTCTTTCATTCGAAACTCAAGTCACACCTTTTCAAGAGTTCTTACCCAGACTCACTCGATCATCCACCCTCAACTCCTTAACCGAAACGACAACCAGCTATACTGCCTCCTCTGGCCCTCTGAAAACCGGAATGTGCCCTTCCCCGGACTGCCCTATTGACAACCTATTTGACTTTACGCAGCGCTCGTGAATAAGCTGGTGCCCTGCGCTTTAGAAGTTTGGAAATTACGATTACGATTACGAAACCACTGCCGCCACATGCAGCTAACGAAGCTACTAGACGCAGCCACCGGTCGGACCCTCATCTCCCTCCGCTCTTCTATTAAGAACTTAACTAATCTGCGGCTTGGTTTAGATCGACGAAGTCTGCTGATCCATCAATGAGGAATTTGAAATGGAAAATAACTTGTCTTGTTCTTTCTGGGCTTATATTATATGATCAGAGGCGCAATAAAAATAGTTTTCTGGATGTGCTCATAATTTTATTGCAAACGTCGATGGATGGCGTGAAGCAGCGTACTGAAAGCACCTCTAACTCCTTCAAAAAAAGCTCAACGGATCAAATGTGTGGGTCAACTTTTTTATCCAAACACCCCTCAGCACCCCTAGTCTGGTTCCAGTTCATGACGAAAGGATTTTGCAGGTAGAAAATCAAACGTTTACGGTGGATGGTGCTTAGAAGCGCAGCAACTAAAGAGATTAAAAGAAGAAGACGATTCAGGATACATAGGCCTATGATTCATGGAAGAGGAGTTTAATTGCCAGTGGAGTCGGATAAAATCATAATAATTCTGGCTGGAATTAGCACAGTTGAGTCGATATCGCCGTCGATAGAATATACTTTCTTAGATTTCAGCGCCATATTGCCTTATCTTAGACCAACGTGTTAGTTCTTCTCTGGACAAACCTCCATTTTTTTCTGAACGATTTCCCATAGCTTACGTTATCTAATTCAAGTTACTGTATAAAGAGTTCGATGACATACTAGAATAACTTACTTACCATTTGCGTACAGAAGCTGAAGTCGATAGTGAATTCCGTTGCTGGTTAAAGAGTCTTCAACTTTCTGTTATAAAAAATTATGCAGTTATACATGTCAAAATATTAAACAAGTTTCTGACTGTAAAAAATCCAATTATAAATTATGTGCCTGATAAAACTAAGGCCACACAAACGTAACCGATAGGTTTTTTGACCAGTAGAGCTTCATAGTTGATCGTAGAACGAATTGAGGCACAATTAAAGCAAAACTAGACGCCGACCTTTGTATAGACCCAGATACATAAATACTATAACCGATACGATGGCAGTCACCAAATTGTGGCGATTAATAGATTAAATAGTAATACAGAGCAATCGTCACTTTTTGAAAATCGACGACTATGACCTGCAGCGCTTTTTCAATATATGTCTTTAAATAGCATTTATATAGTATTTAAATAATATTAAAATAGCATCTCCTGAAGGCACGGCGAATCACAATTTTATAGGCCCAATATATCACTTTTTTTTATATTATATCACATTAAGATCTCAAATTTATAGATTATGAATGCTGTACGTTGGAATCATCTTTTTCGTGCGTTAGACTTCATCTTTGATAGACCAAAGTTACTCTTAAACTTTAGGTCTATCGTTAAGGGCCAGCGAAAAAACTGCAGTCAGCTTAACAGCTAATTAGATTATGAATCGGAGCAATTAGGAGACAAAGAAACGAGACACGACGTCATTATCTCGCAGTTCTTTTGGACAAATGTTCGTAAAGCGCATAAACAGCTAATTAGTTTGTACAGAATATTCGCCATCAACGAACATGATGGCGCACGGAAAACCTATTTAACGAGTCTTTTTGCATCGTCATCATCATCATTTCTGCTTGTGCGCATGTTTTAATCTTCGTCTATCATGAATGCAATGAATTCGAAGCTTATGTTATGTGAATGCTCATGCGATCCAAACACCATTGACTACGTACTGACATAACACGGAAACGGGCGTATAAACAAACAGACCATTCCACATGTATGCCTATAATGGAAACATATGTAGGCTACAGTGGCATTCCTCACACGGGCATTTGACGAGACCCTTGTGGGCTCTGTACTGGAATATGGCTCCTACAATAATGGGTTCCATGCGGGCATGCTGGTAGGGATTGGCTTGTGTCTGCATAATAGTGGTCACATCATGTTCTGGGGAAATCCGTCGAATAGGGAGAGGCTGTAAAAAATTATCAGCAATTTTGGCAGCAGGACACCTTGAAGAGGTTGAACACCGCGGGCTATAAACCGCGGATTATAAAAAGATGACCAGTAGCTATTATCCACCATAAGCTCTGTCGCTGCACAGTCCTTCGATGATCGATCGTATTTTGGTAAATTGATCTGATTTCTCAAGTCAAGTATTGTCAGTCACTGTGAACATTGGCGCTGACACAGAACATCGCGATTTGTGTTTATAAGGCTTGCACTAAAAACGGAGATGTAATTATTTAAAACCTTATAAATAGACTATCCCGCTAGCTAGAGTTTCAGATAGTAGTATCAGTTTGGATCCTAAATTTAAATTTAAATACCCATAATAAGCCCAAACTACTGAAATTGGATTCCTTTGTGGTGTAATTCTAATCTTGTCTCTTTGGCTCTGGCGCCCACTGGTAAAACCGTGAGTTGATTAATAGTCTTAAACATATTATGGTAAAATAATTTTTTCTTACGCGATCCTCTTTTTCGACGAAGTTGATGAAAGCCGTTCGTTCGATTTCAATCGGTTGGCCCTGACGATCATATAGCGCCAGAACGAAGTGAAAGAAATTGCTCTTCCGAAGATTTGTCGGTGGTTGTTTCTCGAAGTGAACGCGTCCTATCGACATACTGCCAAAAAGAAACCACAAAATGTCTATACCATTTTTATGTGTGCTACATGGGTGGGAGCCTACAGCAGGGCCGTTTTTAGGCATACTCAGCATATGCGGCCGGGTAGGGCCCCGCGTACTTAGGGGCCCCTAAATTCTGTACATTGCACTTAGGATTTTAATGACGATGCCTGTGACTGCAGCATCAGAAGAAAGAAGGTTCTCAAAACTGAAATTAATTAAAAATTATCCGCGTAAAACGATGGCTCAAGAACGTTTGACTGGACTTTGCTATTTTATCGATTGAACAAGAAATAGCCTCGTCTTTATCATATGACAATATCATTACAGAATTTGCAAACAAAAAAGCAAGAAATATTAGTTTTAAATAAACTACCTAATGAACTATTTAACAACTGAAACTGTTTTCAAATTTTGATTTTAACAGATATATGGGGCCCCATAAATAATTTTTCATAGGGCCCCAAACCTACAAAGTACGGCTCATTGCAACTCCCCTATCCTCAACCCTGAATCCACACAACTCAAGCGCCTTTAACTTATCCAACTGTCACGAGCTCGAACTGTCACTAGAACGCCCAAGCATCATCACGTCACTTCAATCCTCGAATCTCTCCATTGGCTAGAAATCCTAGAGTGCATTCACTATGACCTACAACTCCTTGCAATTATACTCCCAGTCCAAATATCTTCGCAAGCTCATCGCCATGTATCCAATCGTTCAGCTCTTCCCAATTTTCTCAATCTTTCCAAATTTCTAGACACTGGGCCTGCTCATCTCACGCTTTCCATCCTAGTCATTCTCAAGTAGTTACTGAACACTGCACCAGTAGGGCCACGTCTCTCGAACGATCGTCCTTCTGAATTTCGGATTGTTTCTGTTTCTCCACCATCGTTACCAGTCAATCTATCCATCACCTCTTGGGTTTCCCACTCAGAACTGCTTTGAGAATTCATACTCCTGACGATCCACTTTCCTATTCCCGTCGGAAAAGACACCGAGACCTTGAGAGCTTCTCTGCTCCATCGGTCGATAATCTGGCAACCGAATCCGGACTTCTCTTTCTCAGCACCTGAATTTTTAGTTTGGAGTTTACGATTACCATTATGGTGTAATGTAGACCTATATAAATCTCACATATTTCTGAGCGCCATAGAAAGCCCATGACGACGAGACCAGCTTATTTGCCAGCGATAGAATTATGTGGTTGTACTATGTACATTCCTATAAAACTAATGCAGTTGGCCGACTCACAAACACACAGAAAATTGCGTCATTGTTTAATTGTGATTTGTGTCTGTCCCTGTTTAGGCTTACAGCGCAGAATGAACGCAGTAACATTGTCCCTTCTGACATACACGCCACCTATGGTCAAGGGCACAACTTTGCCTGACATAGTGGCATGCAGTGACCAATCCTATCTCCCTTCTCGCAATTCCTCTGCTACCTCCATCCCCTTCCCTTCGAGCCACTTAGAGGCCACTTCCACTGCAGCCCTACACGCCATGCATGGAGTGTATTATCCAATACTCTATAAAGATCCCATGGCCCCCACTGTAGCCTACAGTTTCCAGTGCATGAAGAAGCATGTTACGTAGGTAGACAGCTCACATGAGTCTAAACAAGAACAGAAGAGACTTAAGCTAATTCCAAGAGCCAGTCGTGGTTAGAATGTGCCAGCTAGCGCCTTCAAATTCCTTGCCTCGGCACATGAGAGCGGATGCTCAGTTTTCTCCTCAGCCGCGTAATCATCCCAACAACATTTAGGACAAGTGAAATTAGCCATCATTTGACAGACACGTGTACATGTGCAACGTGACGCAGGTGTGTACGTGAGACTGGTGGTTGCATTCTTTCGAAGTAATATCAACTGTTACCCTGTTGTCACAGTGTCCTAGATTTTGACTGAAGCGTGGTGTTCCTCAAGGCTCCATTCTCGCGATTGATCATCGCTTGTGCGTCTTATATACGGCTGATATCTCCTCTATTTATTTCTCCATATTTTCCGATCTTTGATGCTGCTGGTCTTCTCTTTGCTGATGATGCACGGCCAATTGTCCATGGTCCCCCCATCATCCCAGTTAGGCCTACTACTTACTATTAGTCGAGAGTATTCAAATCTCTCTAATCTGCTTCACTTCTGGATGTCATCAAATCGCCTCTTCCCTAATGCCCTAAAACTCAATTTATATGGTTTGGCACTCGATCCTCGACAGCATCAGAAGCTTGATTTCGCTCTCCTCTCTCGAAGTTTCCATCCTTTTCCTATTCTCATTTTATTTTAAGGCGTCTCCAGGTCATTCGTTGTCCTGCTTCCTCAGAGTCCTCCTCCACCTTTACTACTTTAGTCCATGCTATAATGCTGCAATTCCAATCTCATTGGTCATCCTAAAGTTCGTCTCTCTTCTCTTCGGTCGGTACTCAGAGAGTTGCTACTGATAGCCCGCTTTCATCACCCTTATGCTTGATGAACTTCATTATCACCCTCTCCATGCTCGCATGCATTTTAAAATCCTCATTGTCATTATCATGGCTCATCGAGTCTTGCTCCTAAATTTCTGGTCGAAGCACTACAGTTTCCTCTCACCATTGATGCACGTCTTCATTCCTTAATACTTGACCTCTTGGTTCGTGGTACTGAAACTGCTATGGCTCAGTCTCAATCCATTGCTTCAAATATTGATTCACTCTCTGCATGGAACGCGCTTTCTCCTTCTTTACGCTATAAAATTCTATCTCGCAGTCTCTCGTCCTCTTTCACCTTTCTCAAAACCTGTTTCTTCTCGCGGAGACTTCCGCATTGGCATCGCTTATAAACGTTTTACACTACTAGAGGAATTTTATACAATGCTCAAATGCAATACAATGCAATGCAATACAACACAATAGATGTATTCATCTGCAGTTATGTGAAACCAGCCTCAATGACAGATCTATAGATCTATAGATAACCAATGGACTTCATCTTCGCATCAATAGCAGTTGACTTACGCAACGCCTCATGTAGGCCTACTAGCTTGTCACACCTAGACTTTTGGGTTGGCCCTTCTTGATCGATGAGTCTTGAGTGCGAATAGTCGGCCAATCCAGTACCTGAGATAAGTTAACACTAGTGGACTTCATATATTCTGTTATCTTTGCTATTTATAGACATCGTTGCTTCGTTCCGTTTCCAGACATCGCGTGGCTCTTATTTGGATGTGCATTTTATTATGCAGCCAACGATATTACCCCATCTTTACGATGGGCTGAACCTAAGAGTCGCTCTACAATTTCTATTAATCGGGTCGAGCGTTGCGGTCCATTCTGGAATGACCTTTCTCTGGACCTCTTTTTTTTACTATGCTCAATAAATTGATTCCTGGCTAAATAACAAATAAGTTTAATTTTACTGAAAGACTGCGGAGGTCTGACGGGCGACATAAAGATGAATTTACAGAGTGATTGAGTGTGGTATACATAAAACTGTATACGAAAATTTGCCAATATCAGATGCATAGAGTAAGAACGTTTTATAGATGCGTCACTCGTAAGCTTATAGGAAACTGCACACCAGTGACTGCACACTTCAACTTACCTCGATTGTATGTTGGTGGTATCGCTGAGTGATGGCTGCATCCAGTTGCGAATTGAGCTCTGAGACTGATGCTGCTGCTGCTGTTGATGATGGTGACGAATACAGATCGACTCCTCTTTAAGGATGGATCGCATCTGATGATGAATACCTCCTCCTCCTCCGTCTTCTCCGTCCTCCGTATTAAACATCGTCTATTATTCCGCGAACGGCGACACCAGATAATCAGTAAAATCCTTCCACGCGCCTCACACCTTACCCAAACCCAGTGGGTAAGGAATCCCCTTCACGGAAGGATTTAGATCCGATCTCGTTATATAAAGTTGAAGAACCCTAAACAATTGAGTACCAATAACTCACTCCGTTGCAAGCAAGCTCAACAAAACTTCAATGTAAGTCGGGCAGTTGCAATCGTAGACTAATTGAAGGCAAAGTGATGCACTTCCTTTTTCGCAGCAGTGATCGTATTAATTACACTCACTACACGCTACGCATCAAACGGACATTCCTATCCGCAGTCGGTGGTTACACCAGCAACAGATATGTCGCAACCAAACGTTAACCAGACGCAAACAATATTCGTTGACAGCGTTAATTGGAAAAGATAAAATGCCGCTGACGAACTGAATTAGACAGTTATGACTAGCGATGCCAGGCCAACAATGATGATTCAAGCATAGGCCTACGTACCAAAGAGAAGTTACTAAACGAGAACAAACCGATCAAAGGGAAATCTATAGCAAGAAGACGCAATCGACGGAAGAGTTGAGTTGAGGGGGTCTACGAATCCTCCTCGTCCTATGCAACGCCAGGTAAGACGCCCTGCAGCAGAGGATGCGGTGAGTAGGCAACGCCTTCGAGCCCTGTCTCGGCCTGCCACCCTCCCACTCGGCCGACAAATCCCAGAGGAGAAGCGCAAAGCAATTTGTCAGCTGCTGCAGCTGGATTGGTCGCTCGGTTGCCATTGACATCGGCGAAACGGCGATGACGACCAGCCAATGACGCCCTGAGCAAGCGTAACCATCCGCCTCCTCTTGGCTTCAGCAGCAGCAGCTATGATGCATCACCATCAGTCCAATGCACGCAGGACACTGCGGCGGAGGCGGAGGCGGAGGAGGCAGCGGAGCAACAGCGCCGACCATTAACCATCTGCATCGCAGACCATCAACGAATGGCCACGAAACATATAAAGGCAGGGACACGCAGACACACCCACAAGTCAAACAGAGACACAGGCCAGATAGACAGAGGAAAATAGACAGACATGCAGATAAACTATGTCAAATGGCTGAGAAGATATACACAGACAGAGAGACAAAGCGTCATCTAGGCGAATGGAGACAGAGGCGAACAGACACAGAAAGAGGGTTACAGGGACGAACGCAGACATAGGCGAACAGAGACAGAGACAGAACGACAGAGTGAAGCAGAGACAGATACAGAGCGACAAAGAGGAACAGAGACAGAGAGAATAGAGACAGAGCGAAACAGGCGAACAGAGACAGATACAGAGCGACAGAGAGGAACAGACAGTTACGACTAAGAGGCTCATTAGACTGTTTCGTTCCTGCATTTAGATGGCCAGGGTCTAATTCTGCGTTCAGTTGCCTAGCAACGATTCATTCGTCCATCTTCTGCCCATTCAATAGATCATTGTTTACTCGTGACAGCCAACCACCAACACCACGCACACACAGACACACAGATACGCACACAGAGAAACACAGATACGCACACAGAGAAAGACGCATTCAACCGACAGAACATCGCACAACTTCGATGCCAATTCTACACAAAGCTAAAAGCTGACAAAGATGATCAATGCACTCAGTTATTATAACCTAATTTATTCAGATTAAATACAATTCTGTGTTCTTAGCAAAAAATAGAGATGAACATGTAGTAACTAATTAATCATTGACATAATAAGATCAAATAGGGCCTATAAGTACATGAGAAATTAATCGACGAAAAAGAATGAATAAGGAGAAGAACAACAATTAAAGATGTATGTCCAAGTGGAATACTGTGTGTTTCCGGGCACAACTTCCATGAAGTATGCAGACATATACAGTCTGGAGCAAAATCATTTAGTATTTTCATGTTGAAGGCCACACAGCGTGTAGGCTATATTCCTGAATGTCGAAGTGTGAATACATAGACAAATTTAATGTCTTTCCAAGCTGGACATTCATGGAACTTATATAGCTAACTGTGTTTCCGTGCCGGATATTAGTATCATAATATTATCTTGGTATCATACGTTAGTAAATCTTCGTCAACATGATTAAATTTACCCAAAATTATTCATGGAGCTTATATAGTGCACTGTGTTTCCGTCAATTCCATGCCGGACATTAATGGAGCTTATAGAGCTAACGGTGTTTCCATGCTGGACTACCATGGAGCCTGTATAGTTGAATGTGTAACCATCCTACAGTCAGTATAGTTGAGTGTACTTCCATTCTGAATTCCAACGACTTACGACTCGAGACCTACGCATACAGAATGTCAAGGCTGCAGCACTTTGTTAGAGTGGGTGAGATCTATGCCGAAACGTGTAACGTTGAATCAGGCCTTAATCATTCTGTTATTTAGACATAGGAAGCAATGGTCTAAATTCTAGAACTTTAAATGTAGGATTAGACGAGGCTAGGATTAGACAAGACTCGAATTTCAATTAAACACCTGCACGTGGATTAAAGTTACCTATAATTATATTTGATTTACTCTAAATGTAGATTCATGTTTATAATAAGAGCTGTCTTCATCTGATTTGTTGAACTCCAATACAACTTATGGCCTATATATAACTGACCACTGGGTGGGAGGATTGACTTAAGCTACACGATCAGCGTCCGATTCCCTTGAGTGTAAAAACTAGGAGCAGTGTTTAAAGTGTAAAAAAAAGAAGAAATGACGTCACGCAATTTGGACGATTTTTGACCCTTCCCTTTCGTCACACGTCGTCACAAATACCAGGACCCCCTCAAATATGACGTCACGCCACAAGGCCCTGACCCCCCACCAAAATCAAACCAGATGTCCAGAATGTAATGCAAATTTTTATAATAATCAAAAAATGTAATTGTAACTATAAAATATTTCAAATTATAATAGTAGAACGAAGAAAGATGGAGAAATTAAGTAGCCTATAATGATTACAATCTTATGCATTCCTCAGGATGAAAGACTATCATAATCATAATTAGTGTTGTTTAATTGTGGTAACAACTACTGTTAATTAAGTGGAACTTGTTTAAATGAGTGTCAGTTTTTAATAAAATTACGTATTTTGATGTATGATTTTACGTCATATTTCGTCGACCCCCTCTACCCTTGTCACACATCATCACAAATTTGTGACCCCTCCCCATAGGCGCGTGACGTCATTTATGGACGGCCCCTAGTGTCAAAAAGTTAAGAGGTAAAGATCGCAAAGGCAGAGCACCAACATATTAAGTCGGCGACAAATGGTTCGTACACTGTGGTCCACTGTGTTCATTAAAATAGAAGTTGAATTGGTGATATTAATGATAATGGAATGGAAGTTGGATGGGTGAGCGAAATTCTTCCAAAACAGATGCTATTTAGATGAACATAATGCCTACCTAAATAAAAGTTTGATCAATGAAAAGAATATTATATTTGCCTAAAGAGAAGTTGAATTGACAAAAATGGTTCTTGCTGAACCAGAAGCTGGATTTGCAGACATTATTATTATCAACCCAACTTCTATTTAACCAAATACAATGGGTGAAAAATTGAATATTTTTTATCATTCGTTAGGCTTTTTGTCAATCAACCATTATTTAGTCGTCAATTATTTGTTGGTGAAATATTTGATGTAATTTAAAGCGTAGACCTACAGAGAATTGCTTTTCTTTGTGAAATTGTCGACAAGGGGTCAGTGGCGCCGGCATCGTTTTGAAAGTTGTAAAAAAAGTTTGTAAACGCGCGAAGCGTGAAATTTTTTCCTCCTCGTTTTCCTGTTGATAATAACGTACGCCTATAGAGGAATTGCAATGTTGCATGGACGCTCATGGACGGCGTCCAGGCTCTGCTGGCTGAATATGTGGCAGGACGGCGTCAGATCTTTTGAGAATTCGTTTCAAAGAGTTGGTGAAGCATAGACTAGGTCACTAGGGAGCGATTGCAGAATTTCGGAGACGGTGAAATTGGAGATCGAGAAAGAATAATATGAAGATGAGCGATCGAGTTAAACCGAACAGTTGGACTGCAAGTTGTTTACGAATGTAAGAGAGTTAAATTGAGAGGTTTTAAGTGTGCTATAGTGATAGATACAAATTTGTAGTGGATGCGTTGAGGGACTTTAAGCCGATGAAGTAGTAATTGAGAACACGGGCTATAATATGGTGTTGTTTAGAGGTTTTGGTGAATGCGCGTGCAAAAGGGTTCTGAATTGTATGGAGGCGTTTTATTTGAGAGGAATCAATGTCATGAAATGTTACACAATGCTAGACAGGTCCCACGGGAGAGAACGCAGGTCAGAGGGAAGGCATCTCCAACAAACATTCACAGTTGTTTCACTGAAGTCAAAACTGGAAAGAATTTATATATTTCACGAATTCCTTCCTGATTCCTCCTCTTCCCTTGCCTCCCTCGCCTTTTCAATTTTAAACGTCATCATCCTTAGTCGTCTGACTCTCTGCCTGCCTGATCCCTTTGCATCTTGACAGTAAACAGATTTTATGCAAAGACACTCACCTGCAAACTGCCTCTGAGTAAGCAGTATGGTTCCAGTAACTTCGATTCTATGCATGGCGCTGTAGAAATGTTTCCGATTCCGATTATATGAGTGCATGGCAGTAGTGAGGTAAGTGATCGTTTCCAGCCACTTTGTCCTGTCACGTGACTGCCGATGACGTCATCCATTGTCTTCTGTGACCTGTACGTTGAATCTAGGTCACTACTCATGGCGTCAGAAAAGGTTCCATGTTAGATCGGTAGGCCTATATCTCTATCAGGGTGCCCAGCCTTCATTCGATTTTTATCTGCATGATCGTACAATAAAAGTAAAGTTTGAAAACCGCTGATGTAGGCTATTCTGAATTGGATGGTCTTTAGGCATTGTATGCTCACGGAGATCGTAATGGGGTCGTGGCAATCTCGAGATTTCTACGGCATAATATTATGATAGCGGAATAAAGCTTTTTCACAGGCGCTCAGTGAAAGAAAATCGATAGGGAGGTAGTTAGAATTGGCTGCAGCCTACAGTCAAGATTCAAGGGGACAGTCAAACGGCTATAGGGCCAATAGCGTGAGTGGTGTCTAGCATAGAAATGGCGATGGGGCATGTGGAAGAGGAGGAATCAGGATTGGATTTGTAACAGAACACTGCTTTCAGCTTAAGATGTGTGTCTATAGGCCTAAGCGATAAAGACCTGAGGGGAGATGGCAAGATTTGAAGTGTTGATTGAGCTCGTAGGATAGACATTTCTCGTAGACATTTCTCGTAGACATTTCTCGTAGGCCTAATAATGTCGGCAGTTTGGCTGTGAAGGAATTTGTACATTTTAGTTATGAGGTGACGGAAGAGCGGAGAGGTGCTATGGCGGAAGAGGAGTAATTGCTGAGCGTAATTAGATTTATAAATAACTAAATTGACTCATATTGCACAAATGCATCAACTAACTCAGATCAAACGTCTTTTCAAAAACTATAATTAACTTTAATTAACCATCGTAAGACATGTTTTAATCATGAGTCAATCGAGACCACTCGTCTTCCAGGGAAGCTTGACGGCACTCTCACAGTTGCACATTGACTCCATGCCTCCTTCCTTCTGATCAGTCTTCTGTCATCCTCCTTCTTATCCCTCGGCTCACTCCAGAACAAATATATAAAAAACAGGGCTTACGGGAGTTTAAGCCACTCCAGGGGCCCTCCTGCTTTCTAGGAGCTTACGGGGTTTTACGCCACTCCAGAGGCTCAGCAGGCAAATTGGAAATCTACTAGTAACAAACATATACAGAAACGAACGAGCAAACCTCATGAGCTAAGGTTTTAGGCCATAGACTCACGGGGCAGTTTATGTACAAACAACTAATAACACACAGACACAAAACGACACAGAGCCACAGTTCAACCATAACATTCATCCAATCCATCCCATCTCCCCTCACGAAGAAACCTCGCCGCCGGAAAACCATCTCACAGGAATCAGACAATACGGACACCTACACAAATAAAGAAAAACAACGAGGTTAAAGCAGAGCAAAACAATATCAAAACTGTATCATAACAGGAAAATGCAGGAGGCTGACGCCTTCTGTAATTGGTGGTCGGTCTTCTGACATTTTTGCAATGTCAAAATTCAGTAGGTAGATCCTTAATGGTATAAAATTAGCCTTGTTATCACCCATCAGCCAAATGGATCTGACCATCTTAAATAGCCAAACGATAGTTGTTTGTAGTAATTGATTAAATATGGAATCAAAACTCTGGCATATTAAGCAAGTAATTGTGAAGGCGCTAGAGATATGCCCGTATACATGCATATCAAATATTAGGTCCAAACAACTTATACGTTGACACGAGTCTTGCGGCAAGTTAAAGCCGAAATTAATTTGGCATCCGGCCCAAGCCCCACTGACCCTCTTGAGACTCATAATGGTGGAAAAGATTAGTTCGCATGAAGTTTGACTATTATTGTACAAAATATTATTATATAGTGCATAGTGTATACTTTAAGACCATTCTGAAGTTGTTATTTCGGTAGAGTAATTAAGATAAGATGACTTTTGTTGAGATAATCTGTGCCCCCCCCCTCATTTTTTACACTAGGGGTTTAAAATTAAAAAAGCGGGGTGAAAAAATGTTCGGGGCGCTACGCGCAATTACATCAAAGGTGCTGTTAGTGGTGCCTCCACTTTTCAAAATCTTGCTACACCTCTGACATGTGTTTAAATAACTTAATGGTATAACGTTTTGCAATTTTTTCTCTGTAGACAGCACGTGTTCCAACTCCAGACCATTCTACTTCCGAACTAACACCCACTAGTTTTACTTAAATAAAATTACCATCGAGTCTACGCCAGTTAAGTAGGCTAGCCCTGCCATTTCTCGGTTTTAAGATAAGCTCAAGAAATATTTGTTACGATTGTAATTCTATCATTTATTGAGTTACATGTAGGCCTACTTGTATAGCTTAAGTTTTTCTTTCTTTCACTGTGTGAGTGTGTGGTCGTATCATACCCTTATTTTATTAAGAGCCTGTAATTAAGTTTCTTGTTAATAGGCCTAATTATTACAGTCTTGAACTCACTTCACTTGCATAATCGTGCTCCTACTAATTTTTTTAATGGGTGTCACTGCTAGCGGGACCTCGGTCCATTTAGGGTTCTTCTCTTTGTTTTCGGTTAATCCTCCTGTCCTTTCTCATTTAGGCCTAATTGTTCTGTTTAGTTTATTGACTTGTCAGTCATCAGTAAAATTCTTGGCAATGGATAAATATAATTAGGCTACGTCTTCTTCCACCGCACACTAGGCCTACGGTCGTGCAATCTCTGCGTTATGAAGTAGACCTGTGGCAGCCCAACTCCATGAAGCCATGACTACATGAACGAATACCTCCTAGGGCGGACAACCTTTAATACGAGGAATACATGAAGGCTACGTTTTTGCCATGAATGCTTAAAGACTACATATGTCATTTAGATGTCTTGTTAACCAAAGTGCAGTATAATAAGTTTGTCGAAATAGAGAATGTAGGCCTATATTCATCTTATCTTAACTTACATGTAGGCCTACATGTTAAATTTGCTAGACATTGACCATGTGAGCCTTACCATAAACGAACGTCGCCAGCAAACAATGGACAGATCTATGGCATAGATTCCCTCCGTCTTTAAAATGGCGGTGGCGAAGGTGAGAGGCGGCGAGTACTTCGGTCTTTAGAACGACTGGGCACGCTATACGGTTACAGCTGGGGATGGCACTGGAGTTACAAAAGGTAACTCCCCGGATTTTCACGGATTCGATTCGTTGTACACCTCGACTAGGGTTGGTTGCACCACGTGACCACCATCACTCCGAACTTAGGTGTTTAGTCTGAAGTTGTTGTGTGCAGACCAGTAAGAAGACACCGACGGAAGCTCTTCAGGTTGAAACTCATCGAGTTGATTCTTTGAATCGAACATTTCCGAAGCAGACTTCGATTTCTGCTTCTTTCTGATTTTGACGCGTTTGCCTATTGAGAAGTGGCCTAAACTTTGTGCCCATAATTCTAATATCAATCGATCTGTCTTCAACAGATTCAGTTCCTGCGTATGTGCGCGTGCAAAGAAAGTTTCTTATAAAAATTAATTATCGACCATTATCTGTTAGAATTTCGTGTGGATCATCACCTAGGCTATTTGTCGTATGCGCATTATTTCAATGTCCGATTTTCTGATCGACATTATAGAAGATTTTCTGTTCGAAATGACATTTCGTGGCGGTCATTCGATTATTGGTCGATTTGTCCTCGAACGACATCGTTCTATTCATCGAAGTTTGATTCTCAACGTCTTCTAATCAAAGAGTTTAGATGAATTTTCGATATGAGTCACACGTCCTCCTGCAAGTCGACTTTCGAAATGAACAGTCTTTTTCCAAGACGGGCAACAATGCTTCAGAGATGACGTCATTGAAATCACAATCACAGTGACGTGTTGATAAAAACTATGCCGTTAGCATTCTCGTTTAGCGAGTATGTACATACTTTATTGAACCGCCTGCAAACGCCGTCGCCGTAACCACCACATAGACTATTATATATTAGGCCAATGATAAGTTGTGAACCAAACACATCACAAATTAGCTGATAAGGCTTCCTGCATATAACATTAAATTAGCAAAACATACTTTTGACTTTTGGAGTCAGTAAGTATTTAAATAATTATTAAAGTAAGCATATTATATTAAACCAGCTTCCTTACTCTGATGGACAAACAACTAGGGTGAATAAACGAAATATCTAAAACAAGAAAATTTGAAAAGTAATTAGTAGATTCAGTATGACAGTATGTCCACAACGGTCTGACTATAAAAGCTCTTTCATCACGCTCTTGCAGGCCTTTGCTTGTGGTAAAGCCCTGTCATGGGATCTGAGCCTTAAACAATAAACCATCCAAGAAATGAGGGGAAGGGAGAATTCATTGCGAGATCTTGTCTCAATGACGGGATAGTTTACAAAGGGGAAGGTACATTGTAGACTGAGAGAATGGTTGGGAAATTGCTTATATGACTGAGGGGGTGGGTGAAAGAAGTCCCGGTGCAAAAATAAAACGTGGATTGTGCCAGCTGGTTATTGTAGACCTATTAGGATGACAGAAGGGGTGTATCAAGCGGGGAGACACGAGGGCACTGGCCCCTCAGTTTAAAAACTGGGGGGGGGGGGGGCAAAGCCCCCAGTTTTAGTGCTCAGTGCCCCCCATGTGCCCTCCAAATATGTTCTATTTTATGTTTATCCAATGGCTTTTTAAGATTACCTTTGTTAAATAATTTGTGCTCCCTCATTTTTCAAATTTCAGGGGGCAAAATTCAAAAAGTGGGGGGTGCGCACAAAAAATTGGCTGCTCTTCGTGCAAATTTGTTAAATTATGCCCCCCCCCCACTTTTGAAAACCTTGTTACACCTCTGAAGGACAGTCATGATCAAATTGACAAAGATACGGAAGAACAAGTTACAATAGGTGTGAGGCCTGGATGCCTGGATATAATATGCTTACTTTAATAATTATTGAAAAGGGAGGAAGTAGAAAGGTGTACTAATGCAATTAAGAACAAGTATGACAGAAAGCTGTTGAGAATCCCATGGAGGAAAATTATGACCAACAAACGGATGTACATATCAGCGGGGTCAGATAGTCAGGGCCGGGTTCGTCTGTTAGGTAAACTATACAGCAGCCTAGAGCCGCCGATTATTAGCGGCCGCCGATTTTGCAAAATTAATATATAAAATTTCTGCAAATTTACAACCAAAACAAAATTGAAATGGCTAATTTTTTATTCTTATTAATCCTAACAACTTTACAAATAAATCATCAAGCCATGCATTCATTGTTTCTTTATTTGCTGATAGTGGTTGACGGTATTTAATTAATATATTTTATTAATACTTATATATAATATAAAACACATAAAATGAGAACCCAAAATATAAAAGAGCTAATGACTTCATCTGTATTGCTGGCATTCATTTTTATCACTGGTATATTATGGGTCAGGGGGGCCAAAATGTAGCTTTGCCTAGTGTGGTCAAAATGTCTAGAGCTGGGCCTGCAAAAGAGATCTGTTGGTCCATACCAAATTTAACTGGGAAACCATACAATATATTGGACCAGGACAATATCGAGAGCAGCCTGACGACGGGTCTCATGAAGGGGGACCGAGGATAAGGAAGGCCATGGATTGTAAACATACTGAAATGAACTGGGCTTCTGTTGGCTCTGGTCTAATAAACGCATTACATGACAGAGGACAATGGGCCGTTAGATGTTGCCAACTACCACAAAGCGACAATGGCGATGTGACATGACAGGAGTGACTAGCAGAGGTGCAACTAGGTTTTGAAAAGTGGGGGGGCATAATTTATAAAATATTGTGCCCCCCCACTTTTTGAATCTTGCCCCCCCAGAAATTTGAAAAATGGGGGTGGGGCACAAATTATTTTAACAAAGGTAATCTTAAAAACCCATTGGATAAACATAAAAAAGAACCGACTTGGGGGCACATGGGGGCACGGAGCACTAAAACTGGGGGGCTTTGCCCGTCCAGTTTTGAAACTGGGGGGTGGGGGGCAGGTGACCCCCGACCCCCCGCTTGCTATACCCCTGGTGACTAGAATCTTATAATGATATCAGAGTAATACAAGCGATGATGATAATAATAACAATAATGATGATAATAATATAGTAATCATTGTCCAAATTGATTACTCATTTCTCCAGTGTACATGTAGGTAGAAAATATGTGCGCTTTTAACCTGCCCTAAGAAATTCTTCAGCAAGCAATGGAATTGCAGAGCTGGACAAGGAAAGGAAGAATTGCAACAATGATTTCGTCCAGGTGAAAGGCTGGCAGTGGGTAAAGTGCACATGGTGTTGGTGGAGAAGACGGAATAAATGATTTCAGTTGTTTGTGTGAATCTAAATAAAGCCACCAACCATAATTATATAGAAGATATTATGCAATGGAGGCAAGAACAGACTTATGCTATGCACTCAAAACTACAGTCTATTTCTATACTACTAACAAAATACTGCATTAATAAGATTTTATAAAACTGACCAATTTAACATGATAAACACATGCAAGTTGTTTGTTTGTTTAAACTGCTCATTTTAACTCAATTAATCACAATAATTTGCAGTATTAAAATCACCATCACCATCATAACCACAAATTGCTTCAATCTGAAGATATAGTTCAGCCATAGAATTACTTCATATAATTCAGAAAGCAGTTACCACCTTAAATCAAAATAAACCTTTCACGTCTCATGGAATTATAGCCTATCAGTCGGAAAATGCCATTTATATAGCACCAATCCCATGAAGCAAGCAAGCTCAACTAAATCAAGTGTTGTCACAACAATATTCAGAAACAACCAAAACATTTTCTGAAGGGTCCAGTGTCAGTCAAGTTGTGTAGTGATGATACGAAAATTATTAGTTATGAAGACAATATTTGTACACTCATACACAATAATTTTGCCCCAAGCTTTACTAAATTCTCAATATCTCAGTTGATATTTTACAAATTACAAAATCACCAATAATTATTGATCTTAAAATGCCAATAAGGACTTGCATCAAATGAGACTTCCATGCTTATTTCCCCAATGATTTACTATGTCCAAACGTCCTGACCACAGCACTTTAAAATGTTCCCAAACACAATTAACTTACTCTTTCACACAAATTAGGTTCTCATCGATTGTCAAGAGGAATGTTTATGTTTTGCAGCGAAGAGACAGACACTTCTCTGATCATTAGGATGTGGGGGGAGGTTTTGGGCGATCTCCAATGCCACCCGCACAGTCATAGACAACCTGGCTGACTTCATAAGCAAGCAGATCAGCATTAGTCTACAAAAGCATCATAACCACAAAGATAACAGTTTAAATCTCATCATAGCTCGAACCAAATTGACAGTGTTGGAAATAAGTTAACTCACGAGTTTAAGCTCACGAATTAACTCACTTGCGGTGATTTATGAATTTGAGTTAACTCACCTCAAAGAGTGCGAGCTATGACTTTAATTTAATTCATAATTTCTGCGAGCTTGAGTTATAACTGTCGATTTTAAAATCAACTCACTATTCGCCACTCGGCACATATTGTGCTGAAACAAGCTAATGCCAAGATGGTTTGAGATGTTAAATATGTGGACTGTGGCGTTTGACTCCGTAATAAAAACCTGATTTATCCGTTAATAACAGTAATACTAGTAAAATAGTAATAAGCTGATGATACCATTTTGTGGTAAATGTATGTTTGTATAACGTTCGATAGAATGCGCTAGTATGAGACATGTGTGAGTTGATAATTTAACTCATTTAACAACTGAGTTTGAGTTAACTCATTTCATAGAGGATGATTTGAGTTTCAGTTTTGACTTAACTCATTTCTAGTATGAGTTTACCCAACATTGCAAATTGAAATAATTTAAGCAATACAACTCCATTTTAGAATTAAAAAAAACAGTAAATTTAAATTACTATAAAATTAAAGTGGCATTATTTAAATAACAAGTTTGATCATACATTTTCTAATTTAAAAAGCAAATCTAAATTCAATCAATAGCTACCAAAACAGACTTGCAACTAAAAATTGCCTTAAACTATTTACAGCACCTATTGAAACATTTAAAGGTGAAGAATAAGAGAAGATAGTGAAACAACTGCTTCTCGTCACATCAACTCTTAAAGGTCCACCATGTAATACCACACCCATCAAATGGTAACATCAAATGGTAACATCAAATGGTAACATCAAATGGTAACATCAAATGGTAACATCAAATGGTAACATCAAATGGTAATATCAAATGGTAACATCAAACGGTAATATCAAATGGTAACTGGTAGTGCAGCTTCAAGAAACACCTTGAATCAAGTTAAGTTCTATGCACTATTATATGCAAGGCAGCAATGCACTTGTAATTTAACAAGAAATGTATTAGTAGTGCCCTATAACACGTTGACCGCTGAACTTTGTATGAAACAATGCAATAGGGGACGTTTATACACATCCCAGGTGGTAAGAACTTTACAGAAGAGCTGATAACAATGATTTAATACAGAATGACCATTAACCTTCGTGCTGGCCTCGGCATAAACCCTGACTGCATCTTCAGTTCCAGATGGACTGAAATTATACACATAGAGATAAATATTAAAATTATTGCAGATAAATACATCAAATCTATGGTATGGAATCAACACATGCTTGTGTGGCATTGAGGCCGATTGGTTAGAGCGGTCAGCCAGTGGCATTCAGTGTGTGCTGAGCGAGCGGATTCGACCCTCGTCCAGGGAGTCACTGTGTAGGGTAGGAACCTTGAGCAAGTCCTTCGCGCACAATTGCTGCAGTACAACTACAATTGCGCTGTCGAGGTGTGTGTGTGCACTTCTGAGCAAAAATGTTGGAAGAAGGGCGGTATCAAATTTCGGTAATAAATAAATAAATGTATGTGTATATGTGTGGATAAAATTATCTGATCAAGTGCAAAAGTGCCTTGCGCCAGCTTCCATAAACTGTGTAATGTACCCTAAAGTTCCATACTTGACCCTCTGCCGCCTCCCTGTATACCACACCACCAGGAGCACGGATGATTGACTGTAATGTCAGACACCATCTGAATATCAACTTTTGCCTTTACTCACCACACTTCAACTATGGAATGAACCTCCTCCAGAATTCTGCACATTCTCATTTCCTCCACCAATACTGCCACCGTCCTCTGCCTCAGACTCCTCTATTTAAAACTCCACTGGCTTTCCAATTCTAAATGGTCTCACCTCTACCCTCATTCATACGACCTCCTGCCTTCCTAGCCATTTAGTCCTCACCGAAACCTGTCTTATCAGCTGCTCTGCCTCCATTTTACAATCTCTGGCTACCAAACTTTGTTTCTCATTTGAAGTCTCTGAACAACACAGGTATGATGCAGTGACGGCCTGTCCATCATGACTGCCTGTCAATCAGCAAGTGTCAACTGCTCTGTAGTAACACCTCAGAATTTTTGAGTTTACAATTCTGGGTATGACATCAACCCCAGCTCTTTCCCACTTTACTTCTTGTCTTCAACAACACATGCAGACCTTGATGACAAGCAAGATGTACCACCCGAACCTCTCCAGAATAAACCATTTATCCATTAAGTAAAACTCAACAAATTCACTTGGCTTACTTCTATTTAGTTGGCACAGCCATTGGTTGTTACTTGCACTGCTCAGCCGGTAAACTGATTAGATGCAACTATGGAGCCTTGTTCTGGCCATAGACTTGGCAAATATAACTCCACTCAGTTCCATATACACTGTGCGAGATATTCACAGAATTAGGTCTCATGTGCCTGCAACCATCCTATAGTGATTGTACCAGACTTGTATTGGTAAGTTAGTTTGAATAAATGAATATTATTATCATGTAAACATAGCAACAGTCAACTTCATGTTATAAATAACAAAGAAAATTTTGCCATTCTGACAACCAATGAAAATGATGACATGTGCAGAACAATGGTTGCCACAACACTTTGGATCTGAACTAGCTTCATTCAATATTTACGAGTACCTACTGAAGTTCTCCCTCAAACATCTACCAATAAATGCCTTGTTTATTCTGATAATAAGGTGGAAATGACACAAACGAGTTCTCTTAGACTCTTACACACTAAATAAGTAAAATATAATCATCTTAACCAAAATGGAAATCTTATCAACTAACCGAACAAAGCTTCGAGCTTGGCAAAACTTGGCCACAATGGAATCTAATTTATGCTGCAGTCCTTCAGGTGACGTCATCCTGCGTTCTGCATCGGTCGTTTGAATCAATGACCTGTCCTTCACCTAAAAATAAACAGAAACAAGACAACCTTTGATTATCTGGATATAATATTCACCAACCAATCCTGACAGCCTGTATGAGAAAAATTTGTAGAACAGCTCTGGTATTACCAACAAATGGCCTTTCATCAGGCAGCTGAGGTGATAATAAGTAAATTCATGATGAAAACTGACAATGCTATATGCATGCATCAAGACAAAAGTGTTGAGAAGCCCACTCAACAGTCAACATCTTTAACGTCAACGATCTAAAAGATAATGACGATAACTATGATGACGATGGTATTAATAACAATAACATTACTGATCTACAAGATGCTGAATATGACATGAACTGATATGAAACACTGCTCATAACAATGATGATTTTAAGCGAGTGACAACACGATTCAAGATGTTCAAAATATGACAACAATTGGTCTGTGGATCCAACCTACCTTGACCTTGAGTTGCCGGTTGGGGAGGTCAGTATAAGTTTTACTCCAAGTCTTTACATCCCAGTTGTTATATCTCAGTATAGTCTCAACAATAAGTAAATCAGAAATGGCATCACCAACTGTCTACAAAAACATCGGAAACAAATTGCATGAAACAACCATACTTGACATGTAGAAGTATTACAACTAAACAGCTGAGGAGTCTTCATTTGCATGGAGTAGGAGCAGACCAAACAGTCTTGTCATTTAGATGTTCCTCAAACCATTGATCGGTTGGACCTGCAACATCTCTATGATTGACAGATGGCACAACTTCAGACACGTCTTGCCAGTCCATCAATAAATCCATGACTCCTCAATTCATATGGCATATACAATGGTCTGAAGCTCGATATTGTTCAGGAGAGATCACATCTAACCTTCACAGATGGACCAATTTGAATTTCCATGGAAACGATAAAGTCAAATGCGACTAAACATTGTACAGAAAAACATCACATCCTTGGCAAAAATATTTAAACTATCTCTTAAATTGGCCCCAGTAACAATATAAGTGCTAAACTGATTAATTGACAATCAATGAACCGTGAAGTGAACAAAGATCTCTGTGACCGAACCTGATTAATGAGGTCAATTGTATGCAAGAGGCGTTCAGCAGCCAATCGAACAGAATCTTTGTTACTATTAAAATATCAAAAAATAACAGAATCCTTTGCAAATTAACAAAAAAAGCAAAATAATTAAAAAAAATCAAGGGGAATATGAGAAAGACTGACATTGTATAATACAGACATCCAAGGAGCACAAGGTACACAAAAAAAACAAAAATTAAATTGTACAATGAAAACGATCAAGAAATGCTTAAAACATTCCAAATTTATCAATAAGACCATTTTTATATAAATATCAAATTATCAATATAATGACATGAAGTTCATCTTCTGCTCATTTTAGATTATAATCACAGTCTATTATAGCCAAAGACACTAGGATGATGTTAAGCAATTGGCATATGAATAAAAGACACTAGGACATTGAACTCTTATCGACTCTAAATAAAATATCCACATTCAACCAAAGCTAATGCAACAGTCAACTGATACTGGCTTTATGTCGTCAGGTCAGGAACACACCTGACGAGTCTCTCTTTAGGAGGAGCTAAATAAATTGTGATAACAATTACAAGTAATGTAATGATAAAAATGAAATGATCAAGATGCATTATTTAACATTGCTAAAAAATAACCTGACTAAAAGAAGGCTCCGAATATTTATTAACCCCTTTAGCGTGTAGCCCGAGATAACTCGGGCTACGTAATTCGTTCGCATGACGTGTAGCCCGAGATAACTCGGGCTTGGATAGTTCTGCCGACCCAGTAGGAAGTGAGCTGTATAAACCCCTGGGAACATGTCAGAGGGCCATAGCTATTGCATAGAGTGAGTCACAGTACCTCTTTATTACCCTGGGTGTAGATCGGTCCTCCCTGTTTGCTGCTGACAGGCTGCTGCTAGCACCATATTGTAGGCCAAAGTGGCTGGTCATAAATGCGGTTCGTCTGGGGTGGGAATGACATGTTTGTCTGAAGAAGACCGCGATTGTATGTCTGAATTTGCTATCAAGGACGTCAGAGGGTCATGGATATATTTAGCAGAAGGAAGCTTAGCACATGCTGGACCCCTCACATAACAGCCCTGTAGACCTAGCATCCCAATCCTAATGACGTCATGACGTGCTCTCACTGACGTCACATTGTTGACAAAAATGGCACGTCATAAGTGTGGCTTATCAAGCACAGAAATAGCACATTTGTTAGAAGAAAATGATAGCTCAGAGTTTGATGACAGTGATGATAACATTCATTGTTCAAGTGGCAATGATAGCAGTGATAATGATAGTGATGGCAGCCAGAAAACAGTTGATTACAATGCTGATTCGCCATATGCATGGTGAGACTGAGACCTCTCCTCGTTTTCGCATACCATTTACAGGATTACCCGGACGTAAAGTAGATGTGGCTGACATGCAGGATCCAATAGAATACCTTTGAATATTTTTACAAAGGAAATGTTAGATGTCATTGTCTTGTGACAATGTAGAGAAAGTTTATGTTCAAGCGAAAATCAAAAAAAATGTAACCTCCCCAAAACATTTTTGGTGGGTTAAAAAAAATTAGGGGGAATAACATGAAAAATAGACATATATTTATTCCCCTAAAAATCATGGTATCAATATCTAAAAAATCTCTGAGAGTTAAGGAAAATTTAATTCCACACTAAAGGGATTAAATGAAACATTTGCATGCAACAAGAGCACCACCATAGAGATACAGATACCACAATACTCTTTACCTTTTTCCTTCTGATATCTCCTTGACTTTTTTAATTGCACACTCTTGAAACAGAACCTGCAATCACAGAACTCTATTGACTATAAATTTATACTACAATATAATCTGTGCTAAAGATTCAGATAACTGATTTGGTTGCATAATAAGGGATTTTAATAAATATATAAATACACCATTATAAATTCTATTACTAACCTCAGCAAAAACTCATGACTACATTTACCTGAGTATGCTGCTGGTGGCTGACCACTGTGGTCAGGGTCTGATTTCTGATGCAAAGTTATATGAAATAAGGAAAAAGGAAAGTTCCCTAGGTCCTAAAGGGGATTGTTCGCATCCAACTCTTCAGCCCTTGAACCAGCAGCAGATAAATCCCTAGATCCTAGTCACAAGCCTAGAGCATCACGGAACTTGCAATATTTTTACCTCCAATGTTATGTTTGTACCAAAGTATGTTTGGTGAAAGAAAGAAGCCCTTATTTGATGGTCAAGGTAACATTTACCCTTAGAGCTGTACCCATTAATCGGCCGGCCGATTATAGAGATTATAGAGATATTGGCGATATCGGATATCGGCAAGATAATCGGTGCCAATATTTAAAAAATTTTTAAATTTTATAACATTATTTTCTGTCTTTAAGAGCAAAATGATGACAGCAACATCGTTGGGTCTATGAAGGACAGCATTCCGTTCGCCTCCCATAGTGTGGAGAACTCGGGCTTCTACTTCAGACCACGCAGTAACTATTGTGATATACTGCTAGTACCGTGGGAATGTGTCTACAGCTGTAGCCTGTTGTGCAGAGTGAGTCATAGTGGCTGCTTAATTACCCTGGGCACAATCATGTCATTTTAGGCCAAATTGGCAGGTCTTAAAAGTGGCCTGTGGTAGAGGTAGAGGAAGTGTGGAGAGGGAATGGCATCATTGGCATGTTAGGAGGTGTCTAGTTACATAGATTATCATTCCTCTCCTCCGTCATGCAAGGTCGACAGCGGGCGGTGTGCCTAATCTGTATTGGCTGCGTAGGATTAGTCCCCAACTACATGTATATGTCTCCTGCGGAGCAAAGTTTTGCTTGTATCACAACAATAGGCAGTAGCAGTAGGTCTATCTTTGAGAACCAGTCATCTTGGGAAACACAATGAAATAACTGGTAAATAATCGGTTAAATAATCGGCTAAATAATCGGGTATCGGCAAACGAATAATCAGCAATAATCGGTATCGGCATAATTGGCAAAAAGCGATATCGGTACAGCCCTATTTACCCTCCAGCTAACAGGAAGCAAGAATAGTTGATAGACTGCAAAATGAATTGGCAACACTACTAGAACGGTCTCAATCTAACCTCAACCAAAAAATAATTTCAACATTATAGACTCTTAACTATTTCAAAAACTAAACAAAAGTTAAGGTTATCTCAATATGTAGGAAGTATCCATATGGGAATAATGTCCGATATGCTTCATATTCCTACACATGATTTTTCTCGTCAGTAGCTTTAATGCTTAGATTAAACCCGTTCCTTCAATTAGAGTCCTTCATAAGTGCATACCGTTCCATGTCCATTTGCTTCAAAGTAGACGCCAATGTCAAATTCCTGTGCTTTATGGTGCAAGTGCTTGACTCCAGTAGGCACACATGCAACAGGCACTTTCTGAAACATCATCACAGTCATCATATCATCATCACATCAACTTTCTAAATCATAAAGTTTGCTTTGAAAGTCATGACCATCAGATATATTCTCACTTTTCTTGGGTTAAGTTGCTGATGAAGTGGTCCTTCACTTCTTCTGTCAGTTTTTCAATCATTTAAAATTGACAAAAACATTATTGAGATACCATGTACTTTGCCAAGCAGAAGTTCTCTGGATACCAACTGATGTTGGTGCAAAAGTCAATAAGTCGACATCTTTTAGCTCAACTGTGTGCTAGATGATCAGACCTGACCCATGCGACCTTTCCTTATCTTACTAATGAAGATCAATCATAATCATCATCACTATCAGAACAATTGTTACTGATCCCATTTATTTAATCATCATCTTTTTTACTGATCCAAAATTCAGGATGTAAAGTTGCATAACTAAAGGGCACAACAGCCTTTCAAAATACGAATGGTATCTATGCCTTTCTGATGCAAATTGTCCTTTATATAAGTAGTTGTACATAACAAAATAAAAGGGGTTCAGTCAGTAATCAGCTGTGGCATGTGACATGGGTTATAATAAACAAATAAATCAACATATTGAGGCCAATACAGTAACTCACAGCAACATTGTTGATGTAATCAGTGGAAGCTCCATTGGCATAAGCCGTCTGGACGACCCCGATTCGCAGTGCCGACAGTCCAGTCTGTCTCACTAACTCTCCAATGTAGCTGGCCATCTGAACAGTCAATTTATTACATTGTCCAAATCTTAAAGTAAGTAATGCAACATACAATAAGGTGACAATAGAGCAAACTTTATAAACTGAAGCATAGTAATCAATGTTTTGTTATGATACATAACTGCAAAACTGAACCAACCCCAAAATTCAGTATTGTAAAGAAAAAGAGTTTTTTAAAAGGTACTCTTTCAATTGCAACAGAAAATGTTTTTCTTAATCATGTAAGTGAAAGAATATATTTGGGTAATATTGTATTTGGTAATTTGAAAAATAACTTTCATCTGAAAAAAGAAATGTTCGTTGATTCATTTGAATCCTGGGAATTTGCAGTTTGTCCTTCTAAATTCTAAGGTATAGTGGGCTGGTCCATTTGAAATCTTAAGTTCACCAGCTAGCTTGAGCATTGTCAGAGCGATCTTTATGTTTCTATTTTGCCCCTGCAGCTATCCGACCATACGATTAGTTCTGTTTTAATTTTGCTTTCGAACAATTGGTTTTCTCATCATACAAAATAAAATCTCAAACCCTAGAAACAGTATTGTGAAGTCAGGCACATATTGTCTAATGAAATGATTAATCACACAACTTCAAACATTCTGCCTTTGGGTACTTAAAATCCAAGTGTCCTACATATGTTGTGCAACGATTCATACATAGATACATGATTCAATTAGATCGGCTGGAAATAGCATTGGCAATTCAAGTTCGAGTTTTGACATGAATCAAAATTACTTAGCAAATTCCAGGAACAAAAAAGATACAGAAGATTTCACAAAAAATCCACTCACCAATGTTGCAATTTTATCTCCATCTAGAAGTTGGAAAGCTCCATCTGTTGCAAACCCATATATCATGAAGGTTAGAACCCAATTAGTCAATATAATCAATTGCTGTTGCTTATTTAACCATTGCTTGAGCATCCATCAAAGAACACTTTCATCGACATTGCTTTCTGCATCAATTGTCACCTTCTTCAACTGCTATCACCAGCAGTACCATGGATAGGTTCTTAAATGCCCTATACACCACCAAGACCACTTTTGATAGGTTCCTATAAGATATTATATAAATAACAAGGTACATCACCACAAGCAAAAAGTTGTTGCACTCATTCTTAACCGTTGCTGCACTAATAATTCTTATAGAAATCTTATAACTTGAATTAGTCTAAAACAGGAAGAGAGACAATGAGAATCCTCGAAGGAACTCACTTTCATCCGTGAAGTAGTAAACCAATCTGTCTCCGTCGCCATCGAACGAAGCACATCGTTGTCCTGCTCCTGTAGGAGACCCTTCACAACAAACAACAGCAGCAAAAATAACACATGACACTCACGTGCTGTGCAACACTAGAGAAACAGCTGCAAATGTTCACTCTCAGTGTCTATGTAAGTGCAAGAGCTGCTTCACTGTCTAACTTCGGTTGCTGAGAGAACCTATAGACACTACATCAATTATGTTGTCATAGCAACATAATCTTAAATCCACTAATAAGACAGGAGAATGGTTGAATGGTTTAATGGTCGAATGGTTTAATAGTTGAATGGTTTAATGGTCGAATGGTTGAATGGTTTAATGGTCGAATGGTTTAATGGTCGAATGGTAACACGTTGGCGCAAAGATCAGAAGGATGTGCTAACCCCAAAAAGTTAACTCAGTCTTCAATTTGCTAGGAGGTGTTGGTCAAATTAGCAGTTGGATAGAGCTAAGATACTGAAGGAAATACAGGTTATCAATTCCTGAATGCTGGCAAAGTCAGTCATACATTACGCAGTTAAAAATACATATATCGGTTAAAGCAATTTATGTAACCACATGACATCAATATATAAATGTTTATCTTGTTTATTTCTATCCAGAGGTGATTGCCTTAGGAGCTAATTTGCCACTTTTACCAGCAGTTATTGACACCGCCATCTTCATTTGACTCTTACAGAAAGATTACTCATTGCACCACAGAGCCAGCATTAAAATTTCAAGTCATGTAAACCAAAGAAGATCAAGAAATTTCAAAATTGTTAACTGTAAGCAGCATAGTATGTAATTCACAATTTTAGACATATAAAAATCATTTTCAAAGGCTCGAAGGGTCCGATAAAACAACTCAGTGGGCTGGATTGTGGCCACGTGTTGGAAACCCTGTTCTTATCAGTTCATTAAGTAACACTAAAAATGACAGTTTCACGCAGCATACATATATAGTAGTTTGAAACTATTACTGACCAAGCGGAACCTTCTGGTCGACCTTAACAAAGTCTGCTCCACACTAAAAGACGAAACAAAGACACCTTAGTGCAAATCAAGATGACATAATATTACTCAGACAAGGCTAGTCTTTCTCTCAACTTGTCATGCCATCAATCAGATAAACAACACATAGTCAAAGTTCTAAGATAACAGCAATTCATGCATTGCACAAATCATTGATCCATTACATTATCAGAAACAAATCTCAATGTGAGTGATTCGTATGCAAATACTCTTGAAATCAGTGTTATTTTCGTTCAAGAAATCATTTTTATTTTAGTTTTTATTTAGTTCAGTGTGATTCATTTCAGCCTAGTTCTAGTTCTAGTTCCATTTCTGAAAATCATTTTAGTTTTAGTTTAGTTTTTATTCATCCAATCATTTTAGTTATGGTTTTAGTTTACGATTGTGTAATCTTTCGATCTTATTTTAGAAAGCCACAATAAATCTGACCCTCGTCATTCATTGTCCATGAGTTATTAGGAATGATGCTTATCGAGTATTCTTCTAACTCATTCAAATTTAGCCTAAGAGAAGCACGCATTCCCAAAGATTATAACAACCTGTTACGTCTGTCTGCTGTTAAAGTCTACATAAAGAAAAGATCCTTTCAACATTAGCTTGAAAAGCAGGAGCTATGAGAAGATCCTCAAATAGAGGAGCTATGATGTTGGACAAATCATCCTTTGCTCGGACCAGAATCTAGAGGCATTGTCTCCACTATACTTTTCACCTCTGATAAATATCTGTACATTTCTCTTTGGATATTTTTCCCATTGTGACATCAACATTATGTCTACTTAGTAGTTATGCCTCATTCATTCAACTTTGCTGCCAGAAATTTGAACTTTTTAATTCATTTTGGATTTGACCTGAACCAGCATGGAAGGAAAGAAATTGATACTTGTAATTTCTATAGTTTTCATTCAAGATTTTAATTTCGTTTTCGTTTTTATTAGTTCTTGTAAATCTTTTCCGTTTTTATTTAGTTCTAGTTAAGTTCTTTCTAGTCCTCGTTTTCGTTTACGACCAGCAGTCCAATTTAGTTCTAGTTCTTGTTTCGTGAACGAAATTAACACTGCTTGAAATAAAAAGACAAATACACAAACAAGACTATAATGCAGTTGATCTACCTGGCACAGTGCTTGTCTGTCCGGTCATAGAGGGTTTGAGCATGTTCACCAGACTCTACTTAGCATTTTGGCCAACTTGTTTACAAGTACTAGCATCTGTCATCAGGCAGTAAAATAAAATGCCAGGATATGCTGGGACTTAAATGGTATGTCTCGTCATGCAATTTGTCTGTTTCTGGCTCAAATTAATTTTGATTCCTATCAAATGCTCAAACTTAGACATGACATCAGAGAAGCAGATGTGACTTGATAGCATTACTGTTGCAGTATGCCAGTAGTGAAATCCTAGTTCTGATAGTCACAAGAGAGAGAAGGTAAGTGACATTTCATGTGTAAGACATCACTAGATTCACAGCACTCAAAACGATATACTGACTCAAAATATTTCATAATGGATTTCACTCTCAGCTAAAGACTTTACCATGTGATTGAGTATTCCAGATGATCCATCGTTGAATATAACGACACGAAGGAGACCACCTAACAGCTTCATCATCTCCTTCATCTTCAGAGCACCAATACCATTTGCTCCATCAATCCACAAACAAGGCTCATACAAGCTCTGTTCCGGAAGCTACAAGCAGTGAAACAGTCTATCACTCCAGTGAAACTACAGCTATACCGATTAATCGGCCGGCTGATTAATGAGATATCGGCAATATTGGATATCGGCAAGATGATCGGCGCCGATATTTAAAATTATTTAATACATTATTTTCAGTCTAAAAAAGCAATATGACAACAGCAGCAACATCACTGGGTCTGTGAAGGACGGCATTTCGTTCCGTTCCCATATTGTGTCGTCGAACCAATGGCTTCTTCAGACTAGTGGTGAGACCACCTAGTGTGCTAGTATAGACCGTGAGAACGTGTCAACATAGGTCTTGTGCAGAGTGAGTCATAGTGCCTGCTTAAGGGCCAAGGAATGGCTGGCCAATTCAAGCCAAGGAACTGCAGGCTAATCCAACAGAGAAACTCATGAATGTACATCGCGGAGGCATGCCTAATGAATATATGCCAGCTGCCAATCAGATCTCCCCGACACATGTCAGTCGCCTGAGAGGCTGAGACTAGATGGGTGGCTGTGAATAGGACATCCATGCCTTGGCCTTTATTTACCCTGGGCACAGTTCGACGGCGGGCGATGTGTCTAATCTGTATTGCCTGCCTAAGATTAGTCCCCAACTACATGCATACGTCTCCTATGGAGCAAGTATTTGCTTGTATCACAACAATAAGCAGTAGCCGTAGGTCTATCTTTTGGAACCGGACATCTTGGGAAACACAATGAATTAATCGGCAAAATAATCGGCTAAATAATCGGGCATCGGGAAATGAATAATCGACAATAATCGGTATCGGCATAATCGGCAAAAAGTAATATCGGTACAGCTCTAAGTGAAACACAAGCACAAGCACACACACTGACAGCCATAGCCAGGGAAACTCACCAGCATGAAAATACAAAGTAGGATGAATGAATTCAGTCTTTGCTTGGACTGTACTCTTCAGCACACTGCCTTTACAGAGATTCCAAGGACAGGACATTTCCTTACAGCATGTAACTTTTTAGCTTTTATATTATTCTGCTAAGGTCTGGTTCTAAAACATCTTCTGATTGACTCACATTAGCATTGAGCTGTTTGAATGCTGTCGATAGTTTGCTATAGTAGCCGATCTCAGTTGGCTGTCCATAAGCACCATGACTGTTTGTGCATCGAACCAAATAATGGAGCTGAGGCGTTGTCAAAAGCCCTTGTAGAAAGAACAGAACAAAGAACTGAGATGAGTAATTTGCCTGTTAACATGTTTCATATCTCTACAACCTGTCCAGCTTGTAAGTGCTGAAGTACAAATACATCACACAACAATTGATCCAACTGGACAACATTTCTTTGTGGTCAACCAGGTCACACAGCAAAGAGCCATTTCAGACACATACGAACCTCGTCCCCATAGCAACAGATGCAAGTCAAACCCATCACAATCTGCCAACGCACGATGATCTCCCTCTAACAATGCAGTAACTCTCAGATGACTAGATGATAAATATGCTCTACACTATGACTCAGAATTTCACCTCAACTCTATCGAATGACTATTAAATGTTTCTGTAAATATTCTGTACATGTAAAGGGATGCAGCGTGTCAAACCTACGTTATTCTTCCAATGAACTAATATTATTATTGCATTCATAAAACATCGAGGCTCAGTTAATATGTATCACTTTTTTGGTTGTCCAAGAGACAATGTATCAAGTCCAAGATCATCCTGCTGAAGAACAACTGGCTTACTAGCTCTGCTTCCTCCTGTCCTATAGGGAGCAAATCACTTAGGTGACATTGTCAATACCAAAGATATCTTCCCACTGCGGCATAAGGTATTCTGACTGTTCCTCCATCCCATACTTAAACAATTCAACACAGATGCTTGTGGTTGGCTTGCTGTGGTTGGCCCCTCACTCTGCAACAAACTGTCAATCATGTAAACTGCAACATGACCTCCTTGACCTTCTCCTGTTTCTATTTTGCCATCAGATGAAGACAGTTCTGTATGATCAGGATCTTTGTGTCATATGCGTAGTCTTCTTAGCACCATATAAATGTGAAATTATGATCATGATCAAGAGGAAAACTTTGTTAAGTCTGTCTTGCATGTCTGTATATCAGAGGTGGCAAAGTGTTTTACGTACCAAAGTCAGTGTAGTTTGAAGCCAAGGCTGCGATGCCAGCTCTTAAGGCTTCTGAAAGATGGTGACTACTTGACCTAAGTAAGTTTAAATAAAAAATTATTTATAACATAAATTACCAGCTAGCATATTAACTATCACAAAAGTTTCATCAAAGAGGCCATGTTATAGTGTGAAAATCGAAACTAACATCATCAGGAAACTAATGTAAAGAAATCAATTGACAATCAAGTTCAGCAAACTCTCATGCTTAAATCCAAATCCATTGCACAGCAGATCAAGTAATCTCACGATTTGCTAAGCAGTCACATTCTGAGACATTGGAGCCAACTTATTAATAGGTACTAAGTCAAAAACCAATCAGTGAGGCAGGTTCGAATTTCCGTTCAAAGTCAAGGCACAATGGCCCTTGGACGTGAAGATGGCTATAACAAATGGCATTTGAAATTTGAACAGCAAGAATGTTATGGAGAATAGGACGAGTCATGACGTGATTGTCTAAAAGTGCATTTTAACAGCAGTTTCTAAGTAAATGTCTCACTTTGATTAAAAGACCTATGCACAAATTACAAGAGCAGCTGCAAAGTTAGAGAGGTGGTAGCATGCATTGAATTTTCCTTAGGACATTCATAGGTTTTCTTTCTGGTCAGTCACCGAGTGTTAATGCCCTGACATTCACCAATACCCCACTGACTGCATGCTTGTTCTTCACAAATATACAAAGATCAATGATAAATGTTCAAGTATGCAAGATTAATGCTAAGTCAAGCATTTACTACAAATACACAGTCACTCCTTATGAACACTCAAAATGACAAATATCAAGCCATTCATCGCCAAAATAAGACACTATGTAATGCAGTACAGAACCATTAGCAATAGGCAACCAGTCACAAAAAAATTTATTTATTACGAATATCCAGAGGTTCAATGCCGAGCCATTCAATATGAATTCCCAATAATTCACATTGAACATATACTATTTGATGACAAACACACAGTCCTTCATGACAAACATCAAGTGATAATATTCATAATCAAACATATATAATTAATTATAATTCATAAAGACTCACCTAGTATCCCTAGCAAAGATTACATTAGCTGGTTGAGACATGTTAACACCAACACCATTGATAATGGCTTCCAGAGCATCAGTCAATTTCTCATCGCTAGTTTACAACAAAATTCACATCATGTTAGACAGTAAGCACTGCATACAATATATTTATGTTAACATATGAAAATTGTGGAGTGTCTATGATAGCCTGTGAATAACAATTGTACAGCTTCAGCTGGCTAGTTATAGCCTGTAAACATTTAATACCACATTCTGAGTCTGGAATGATATAATAATGTACCAGATTCGAATACAGTGACCAGATGGTGAAAATTTGACAGACATTAACCCTTTAACGACCAACACGTAGTAAAACGTAAGGCATAATCAATAATGGTTTAAATACTGTGTGTTTAATGTGAGCACTGATGGTTAGAAAGATGATAAAGTTTGAGGGTTCATAGTCAGAAGTCTGCAAATCCTTTAAGTAGATTTCTTGCCAGGCAAGAGTACTCTCAATTGTCAAATGTACGCATAATTAAATGCAAAACAAGTTACAGTAAAAACTTGGTTTTTTCAGGACCTTCTTTGATCTGGTAGATGAAGCAATCATTCCATTTCCTTAAAAGATTTTTGATTACATATCATTGTTGGTGTAAACTTGCTGGCATGGAGCTCATCAAGGAGGACTCGTTCGAGTAATTAAAAGATCTTTAATTTTTTGCATTATTGTCATTTTTTTCTCAATTTTTAAGTTATGTCTGTAAAAATTTGATACATTGCATTGTCATGCAAGCCTGAAATGTGTACACAATTTCAGCTCTGTAGGTCGACGGGAACATACCTGAAAAAGAGTTGCTAGATGTCCGTGACAAACTTTACGCAAACCAAATTAAATAAAAGAGGGTAAAAACATGTGACATAAGAGTTATATCAGTTCTCTGCACTTTGTTAGAAGGTGTTTTCTATTAACACATTAATTACCACCACATAGAGCATGAAAATCTAAATCAATTGTCATGGCCCTATTAAAAAGATAAACTAAATTTAAAATACAGAGGAAGCTTCAGGGCATCACATGTAAGTATACTGGCATTTGAAGCCTGGCCTAATCAGGCATATTATTTTTTCATGAGCAGTGCAAACGTGAGTTGAGTGCAATGACTTTCTCATGCATTTTACCATCAGGACCAACCAGATGCAGTGATCATTGTATTACATTTAAGCATTGTAAAACGTCTCTAGTAGGGTTTACTGACCGCTCAGAAGCGCTCCCGGTGTGCAAGGCACCACAGGAAGAAGCAGATCTTGAGACAAGAAAGAAGAAGAGAGACTGTTAAATACAAATGTAGAGCGAACAGAAGGAGAAAGTGCATTCCGAAGAGAGACCAATTGAAGGAAATGACTGAGCCATAGTTTTTCTAGAATGGGGTACCAACAGGACAAATCCATTGAAGGAACGAAGTGGATGGTGGGAGGACCAGATATTTCGGGGCTAGACCCTGCTGAGCCTTGATGATTAGTGAGGATTTTAAGTCTAGTATGCAAGCATTAAGAGGGAGTCATTGACTTCATCAAAGCAAAGGTAGACATGTGCCAACTAGTATTCTGTGGTATTTGCATAGTACCACAGAATCATAGTCCAGCAGCTGTCTCGAGCACTCACTCAAGTGTAGAGAACGAGCTGAAACTTTGGAGTATCAATAAGAAGCGAATTGCAGTAGTCAATTCTAGAACATATAAAAGCATGAACTAAAGTTGCAAAGGTGGAGGAGGAGACAAAATAACGAATGACAAGAAGATGCCTTAAATGAAACTAGTAGGAGCGTATGAGAATTGAGAAATGTTCGATAAAAGAAATTGAACTGTAAAGGGTAACATCCAGTGGTGACACATCGGGCCCACCTCTTCCCCACAGAAGCAAATATTCTAATCTATACATAAAAGCTGTACAAGGCATTCATAAGAATAGGAGAAGCAAAACACAGACAAACCATGTTAATCATCGAATATAGTGAGCCAGAAAATAACAACAAAACTTTAGATCTGACCTGACATTTGCGAGTCGAGTGGCATGACTTTCCCAGGCGGCTTCTAGCATTTCACCATCAGGATCAACCAGTTTCACTCCATTATCCTCCTCAGGATTGTGAGATGCAGTGATCATAACACCTATTGTAGCTGCAAAGTTATTTAGAAAAATTTTACACCATTTATAACCTAACAATCCTAACATAACTCCATGATTTTGTAGCACATGCCATCATTGTAATTATTCACAACAATTATTACTAATAACATCATTATTATTAATATCATTATTATTATTTATAGAATTATTATTAGAATTACTATTATTACTAAAACTTTACTCAAAGTCGGACAAAAAACAAAAGAACATTAAAATTCAACCACAATATAAATTCCGTAGCAATTGAGATGGATGAAACAAAATTTAACTAACTATTAAGCACACAATTGCAGTGAAAATTTTAAGAAGTTGGATCTGATTTTAAATACCAGTAGATGAAAGAGCAGTACTGAACAAATGCTCATAAACTGTTAAGTTTCGAAGTGACAGAATAGTGTATTTAATTGTAAATAACCAAATGCTCATATGGGCAAAACGATGCTTAAAGCAACCTCTTTGAGGTCCAGTAAAATGGGAGTGACAATCTACACAATTCTTGAACTAGATAGCTATCAAAGATCACAGACACCAGTGTGTGTTCAAACCTGAACATAAAGATGGAAATTTGAAACATATTCCTGGCAACAAATTTCAAAATGTTCAGGTTAGGGAAATAATATTCAATGTCTCTAGATCAGATATGGTAAGTACATCAGACTTCATTTCGACTGCTTATAACACACTTTGGTACAAGACATTTAAGTAACATGCAATATGCAATTCTGAATAACAATTCTAACAGCAAGTAGTTTTGAAATAGATAAACTTTTCTGATGAAAAGAGTAATTTGAAGCCCATACAAGATAATCATGTGACAAGTATTGGTAGATCACAGAGTAATAAACGATTAGCAGAACACATTGAGGCAGAATACGACAAAGTGGGTCATGAATACTTAGTTTAGAAGGAAATTTATATATCTCCACTCCTCACGGTCAAAATGGATCAGAGGTGCTTATCAGTTAGCAAACATTGCTCAGATAACCAGTGGTAGGCTTATTGACGCACACAGGGACCCAGCCCAACAGATTCCCAACTGAAGTTCACAGCTCTAGCTATGATACTCAACTTGAGAGATAAACTGACTGACACCAGTCAACAACCAACAGATATTCAATCAGAGCCAGTCAAACCAATCAGTGATTTGTAAAGATAAAGAAACATTCGTGTTATCTGTCAGCAAATAAAATGACATGAAGTGACTTGGATGAATTTGTCATTTATGTATATCAAAACTAAGCAAGGGCCACAAATTGATCTCTGTAGAACACTGCTACAAAGTGATTTAATTTTGAAAAGCATTCTAATAGAGTGGGTTTATCGCCATCTATTAGCAAGAGAGCCTCTGATCCCAGAGACATGTCACTTGTTTCAACAGCAATCTTGTTCAAAGTCTGCAGTTTATGGCACCATATGCACTCTCTGTATAATGCAATTCCTCAAATTGAGAATCTAAGAGATCAGGGAGTAGGCTATCCGGTAAGACATTCGTATAAAAATGTGCTTTAAGTTTATACCTGAATGACACATACAAATGGCAGAGTAGACAAACTGGGTTAGAAATTCTGACACATTGGACCAAACAGTGAGATGGTCTGAAAGCCCAAAACTGTTCTTGTTTGCAGATAAGCAAGAGAGAGAGTGAGTGATTGATCACTGTCAACACTTTTTCACATTCTTAGGGTTGAGCCATGGACTAAGATAGGTATCATCAAATGTGATACATTACAACTGAAATTTGATATTACCGTTCTTCCAAAATTTTTTGCTCAGAAGTGCACACATCTCAACAACACATAGCAGTTGTAATGCAGACCAATTGTGTATGAAAGACTTGCTCAAGGTCCCTAAACAGTGACTTCTCGAACGAGGGTCGAACCCGCACTCTCCGCGTTACAGGCCAAATGCTCTAACCAATCGGCCACCGGTCAACTGTGAAACAGATTTTAAACTGAATTCACTGTTCAGTTTGTAGCCAGCGTTGCCAAATGATATGGTAATACATTTGACAACAGTTTGGGTCCTTCTTATAGCACTCTAACAGAAATCTGTTTCTGCAGTTGTCTTAGCAGCAACAATCAGTCAAAATCAATCAAAAATACTTGATATAGCGCCCCTTCAAGATATCTACTCAGAGGCACTCACGGCCTAATCCTCGGCTGAATAACAAGCAAGATACATTAGTTGAGACTACAAACAACAATACCTGTGGACCAAAAATAATAATCTTCCTTTAATTTAAAACTGACAAAACCGCAGTATGATCACAAGAACAGTATGGGCAAATGGTGACGAGTGATTACAGGAGTCAAATTTAACTACATTATCTATATAGTAAGCTGACCAGACGTCCCGGTTTTCCCGGGACAGTCCCGATTTTCTGCTAGCTGTCCCAGCTGCCGGGAAAGGTAGGCCAAACCCTAAAAATGTCCCGGTTTTAGCCAAACCATAAAAAATGTCCTGGTTTTCAAAACTGACCTGACTTATCAACATCTCCATGATTTTACTACTGGCATCTGACTAGTAAATTCATTTTTAACTTCAATTTTATTTATTACCATGCACAATACCTCTTTCAGTTTTTATTACCATGCACCAGTTGAGAGAGTTTGTTCACTGATGGACTCGTATTGGTCCGATTAAAAAAGTCGATTAACAGAAGAAACTCTTGAAGCTGTTTTGATAGTGAAGATAATGGGATTATAGAAGAGACGCGTACTAAAATTTATGACAGAATATTAGCAGCAGACAGCTTTTAAGAAGCATAGCTTACATTCAAGCACCAAATATAACTGACTGATTTGATAAATTTAGATTAATTAAATTTAAATTTAAAAGCAAGATTAGTTATGATTGAATGTTAGCAGACATAAACTTTTAAGAATCAGGTGCCAAAATTTGAGTGACTGATTTGATAAATTTAGAATTTAAATTTCAGTTTAAAGGCCTACTTTGTAATAAAACCTTTCAGTAACTGTTATACAAATATAATGTATAGGCCTAAGCATAAAATAAAGATTTGTGCAAGTTTTATTACAATTATTGATAACATCACAAATTCATTTTGTGATTGAAGTGTCCCGGTTTTTAGTTCCCAATATCTGGTCAACCTATCATATAGACCTACTAACCTTTCTTAACCTTTGACCTTAGAACTGCCAGCAGACCCATTCGATAGATCACATGATCTAACTCAGATGCCCTAAACAAAACAATTAATTTCTTTAAATCATTATAAATTTCGAATTTCATTGTAATGGCACTCAGAAAAGCAAACAGTTGCATAAAAAGAATTGAAATAGCCTAACAGTTATTCATATCCATCATCAAGATTCTATACATCTCTTGAAGACTTAAAAGGTTAATCTCTGATTAGTGTGATCCTTGGTGCTGAATCTTTTGGTGGAAAGCACAACAAAGTTAGCCTCTCAGACCACCAGCATAGCCCCTGGAACCACCACCATAACCCCAGGAACCATCACCATTGCCGATAAGCCCTCAATTTAAAACTCGTCCTTAACTATTAACTGAGAATGTTAAGTTCATTGGTATGGTACAGCTTATTCGCAGGCGCTACCTCAATCAAAAACAAATTTGTTTATCTTGACCCTGAATGTATGAACCTTGGCTTGACATCCCATGGACGACAGACATGCTGCCCAACCTATAAAAGCCTTTCTAATTCCATTACTGTAAGTGCCAGTCCCAAGCCTGAAGAAAGGAAGAGGACGACGCTAATCATCTTCGTTATGACAAAGTGTCGCTAAACCTTTACTCGCAAAATTCTACGGTGGTGAGCCACAACGCAATCTCCACATACCGAGATCTGAATCCGGCAGTTCCGTATTCGATCAATTTATCCAAAGATTTTCTATATTTTCCATGTCCAACTTTAAACGCCGCTTCAAGCAACGCAGCAGTCGAACAGTGTCCTTCCATCGGTATAAGGATGAAGGGATTACACTCTTCTGCAGTCAGTCATATGCCGAACCGTGCTTGTTACGTGCCGAACATCGGGATATGCGGGCGCTAAAGAAGCCACGTGTGGCAGAGAGTAAATATTATGCAGATATTATTTGACGATACGCAATTACGTCATTCAACCGTTGAGCGTCAGCTAGTAGTTGACAGTAGTTTTAATTATTATTATTATTACACTGTGAACCCCTCAGAAAATCGAGTCAATAAAGAGGAATATTATTATTTTTGACTCGAGGTAAATAACATCAGTTATAACATCAGTTGATAAATAACATCCCTCGGGTAGGTAAAACTATTCTCCTAAGAGAGACACAGATTGTTTCCTGGAACGAGGCAGGTGAGTCTGGTTTCCAGAGGGCCAGAGTAAAAAGTTCATACTGATATCCTTTTGGTCAAGGATCAGACTAAAAGGTGGACCCAGGAATGAGCCTTGAGACATGCGAATGGGAAGGATTGCAAGCAGTTGTTGGAGGTTTTAACAGGGAGTCTTTCTGGAAAACAAGTAGGATTGCAACTACAGTAGAGCAGTGCCAGAGATGCCAAACCAATAGGATATTCTAATCTAGGAGTGTCTGATCAGTGGCGTCGAATGTGGCGAAGATGTCATGTAGAGACAGAGGCAGGAGATTTGCCATAGTGGCTGACAGCAGACAAGAGCAGACATGACCAGTTTGTAGTACAGAGAAGCTAGTTCAAAAGTTGACTTTGGCCTACCTGTGGCAATTCCTGTAAAAACAATACAGCTGCCTTGCAGTACAAGAGTAGAGCGCTTCAAAAGCACAAGACATTATAGTAGGCTACCTCAACACATGTGACAGATGAGAAGTTTAGTTCATCTGAAAAACTTAAAAAACATTATTAATTGGATTCATAGTTTAATGACAGCTTTTGACAACAAAGCATATGCCTTCTACAGAAATTTGCTTGGCATATTACAGCACTCAAATCAATTTTATTTTAACAACATTATTATGCAGTCTTTTGTGCATAAATGGAACTTTGCTGAACCCAGACAAATAACATGAAATGTTGAGAACATGTGATCATGATGTGAATGTGTGCAAATAAATTGAAGTCAATAATTATTTGACAAAAATTGCAATGCTTCCAAGGTGTTTACATCATTGATCAGTGTTACATATACTCATACACTAATATGCACCTCAGAAATTTGCCCAATTAAATAATCATTATCACACGAGTTTTTCGCAAACCTGTTATAAGGCATTCATTTCCTACGTCTCACTGCTTTGCCCTATATATATCTATGGTCGTGCTTTTCCATATGTGGCCTGCACGCTAATAGGAAGCGACCCAATCCTAACAAATGTTGCAATTAACACTTGTTTAATATTTTAATCCAAGATTGAACAATGAAACGGTTGAATACTAATTACTACAGGGAACGCAACTTTCATCAAAATTTTAAAAAAGCCCAGAAAACTCTTGTTGTCATTTTAATAATCATAAACAAGTAAATATTTATAATTACCCTCATGCAATTTAAAAAATATTCCACAAGTGCAGTTCACAGTTATCAATATATAGTTTCTTGAAAGATTCACATTTTAAGCACTTTAATGAGAAGAGTGTACTATAAGCAACTGGGAAGTCGTCGTTAAAGAGTTAATGCAATGATGTAAGAAAATGATTTAAATAGCCATTAATGGCAAGTAAAACAGCCTCCAAAATAAGATCCCAAACACTGAAATTAACTTTAATAGGACCAGCATAGCTTGTAGGCAGTCAAAAACGAGCTAGGCACATCAGAGGCAATCACAAAACATCTACAAACAGAACATAAACTTAGTCCTCCTGGATTGCATTGATGTACACCTTTCTTTCAAACGGAGTCATAAACGTGTTACACAGAACAATCTGACAGCCACCACAGACTGATTTTCTCTGTCAATTTCAGGTGTTATGGCAATGAAGAATCGCACATAACTGCACGCTAGGGCATAACCGAGTAGACAACTTCCACAGAGTACCAAATCCGAGTATTTGGATGCATTATTTGTCGTATCCGAGTGCGAACCGAATAATAGTCGGTAACTTTTGGAAGGCAAGTACCGTCTGCAGGCAAAGCTTAAAAGTTTAGACTTTCATCACTTACACCATCGGCAAAGTAAATGTTTGTGCCTGTAATAACTACTAATACGGCTTTAAATTCTATTTTTTAGATTGCTAAATGTTTCTAAAAAAAATTAGTTATTGAATTAAATTTTTTATTTTTAACTATTTGTGTGTGTAATATTTGCCGAGGTAAATACTTCCGAGTAGCCCCAAAAAATGGGATATTCGGCCGAGGCGAATCTCTGAGGCGATTTCCAGTTATGCCCTACTACAAGCATCATATTTCCTGCCCGTTATCAGTCACCAATACCATAATCATTGCAGTCATAATCACCATAATTGTTACATGTATCTTTATGATTACAAGTATTACAAGTACTGCTACAATCATCACTATGAATACTTGTAAACAGCTATACCGTAATCAGTAATGATACCTTCATTACTAATGTCCTCCTTGCAGTCATTAACAGATTGAAAACAGAATCATAAAAGAAAAAATCAAAATAACTTACAGTTGGTACAAAACGCATCTGCTTGTGTGGCAGTTTTTTTGAATACTTTGCCATTTTGATCACGGAAACGTCCAACAGGAAACACATGAATACGATTTCACATGTTCAGTATCTCATATAGTATGTACAATAATCACAGATCATTACAACAAATGATATTCACAGAATGTTCTTAGGCAGATGAGCATTCAGTCCATCCTTCAATCAAAAGCAATGTACTCCATCTACTTAACAAGTAGGGTGCAATTGGTAGGAAAGGAAGAGAGGCTCAAACTAACCCTCACTGACAGTACATATTCCCTACCAATAACTGCACTTTGTACATGACTTGTTATAACCTTGCTGATATCAGGAAAGTTAAAGAAAGTCAAAAAATAGATTTCAATGGTTACCAAGGCAAGTGATTACGTAACGAATTACATCATACTTTGACGATCACTGCTACTAATAATGCACATAATGCTGTAAAATTGGAGTTAATTAATTCTACTTTTAAAGGGTTAGTCGTCATTTCGTCCATACACCTTCTGGGAATTTCTTTTTGATTTTTGAGCAGGAACGCCATCTGGTTCCTGACGTTCCCTTGCTGTCGTCTCCCAGTCCATTGTGTCTGGCTTGCTGGCACATGTCCTTCGAGTAATTCTACTCACAGGGTCCTTTTGGTCTGTTGACTGGCTTCGAAGACCATAAGAGGATGAGGTGGCAACTGGATGGGTGTCAAGGATGTCAACAAGAAAATCAAATGGATGTTCCTGTTTATTGTCTTTTATGCCACGTGTTTTCTGCTGAACAGTTGGCTTTTCTTCTGAATCACTGTTATCGTCAATCTGAATTGCATCCAGTGCCTCACTACTCTGATCAAGTAAGAAAGCATGATTGACAGTCACTCCCTGTAGCAATGTTCTGTGATTCATTTCTGTCTCATCGGCCGCTGTATGGAATGAGTTTCCCAGCAATCTATCATCACCAGCACCATCATCATCATCAAATGTAATCAGCTGCCTCTCCTCTTCTAACTCTTTTCCAGGAACTGTCTCCACCTGTTCTTCCTCCTGGTTCTGTTGAATGCCCTGAAGCAAACCTGTCTTTCTGTGAGTCTCCAATTTGTTCTGTTGAGACACAGCCAAGGCCATGGAACCTTCAACATATAAGAGAAGAAATAAGCACTTCATTAAAACAATGGATGACCAATAGAGCAAATTAGTAAAAATATTAATTAAAAACATTTCCAGCTTGCATAAAGATGTTCATTTCAGTGGGCTAACACACTGACACATAGTATTGTTTTCACTAACAAAAACTGATATGCGGAGACAGTGGAAACTAAAACGAAATTTTGGCAATTAAAACAGAAACGAAAAAAGATGCATCAAAAGCTAAAACAATATTCAGTCAAAATTTAAAAAAAATTCTGCTTGAAAATTTTCCTAACATAGGGGCCCATTCATCATTTGCATGATATGTACATGATTCTGCAAATGATGTGATGTTATGTCATATCGTACTTGTTCTAGTAATTGTTCATCTATGTTAAGATATTCCCACATGATTGGGTCGTGGGTGACCTGAAATGGGAGGCATTGAATCAGACTATGAAATAAATATAGTTCCATTAGGTCAAACCTAAAAATAGCATCAGATCTGTTTACGACAAATTGTGGAACAATTTTATACTGAGTTTGTTGTTATAAAGCAAATATTTTCTGAGTTACAACAGTAGTCAAAATGTGTACGAGTGGACCATTTACCAAGGTTTTGAGACACGTCTTGCATTGGAGCAAAAGCATTTTCGTCCATAAATGAATAAGTTTTAGATGAAGAAATGACCGACAACGTAAAGATGAAAAGAAAGTATGCACGCATGTGACAGGTGTGGGTTGCAGTGTGGTTCGAATACGAATGTTGAGCCTTGTATGTTTTTCATTTGAATGAGCGTTGCTGATTGATGATGGAGCGCGATGTAATATTTTTTATTTCGGTTTTCTCTTGTGTAGATTTCTTGATAGTTGTGATGTAAACTGTTTTTATTGTGTTCTAGAGCATTGTGATTTTTCTGCTTGAATGCAGAATAATGATTACTGATATTCCAAGCAAACAAAATACAAAAACTAAAATTATGTAATGGAAAAAGTTTTAAGCACATCTTTAGCAATCTGTGGATGAACTTATTGATAAAAAACAATAATTTTTGCCATATGTTAAATTCAGAATTTATAATGTTGCCCAGGCTACCATAGTGGCCACTATCATGGTCAACTTTCCTGGATTAATTAAGTAAACAATTTGCAGTATGTAGGCCTAACAAAATTTCTTGATAAATATAAATACACAAAATGACGATGGTTTTAATATTAAAGATTAAAACTGTTGCCATTATTATTCGGAAAATATACCAAATCTAAACCTATCTTGGAACTGCTAAAGATGTGTTTAGAACTGCTAACCTTCGATTGACTGGACCTGCATCCGGAGATGTCTAATGTCTGCTGTCTCTTTAGCCAGATCTGCTTCACTTTTGGTTAGCTTCTCACAAAGACTCTATTAATTCAGAATGACAGCTGATGAAATGACTTATAAATTTACAGCCAGTTCTATAGTGTAATGCACCCTAATTGGTCTTAATTAACAATCCGAACAAGAAAGCCCTGTGAGTAAAAGCCATCATCATTGTAGATTCTTTAGATGCATATTTATCAATTCAATTTTTACAATTAATTATGTTTCCATTCAAATACTGGAATTACTACATTCATTCAATCATTGCAAAAATGTATATAGCACCCCTTGAAGGCTACTACTCAGAGGTGCTCCTGGTCCCAGCACGGCTAAATAGGACAGTGCACTCCATTTATTTGATTGCCGTCTTATTTTTCTACTTCCTTCGTCAGAACATGAAAGATGACTGATTTCTGCTTTGTAGCACCAGTTCTTTAATTAAGCAATCACTTTCCCCCACATTCAATGTCATTCATGTTTTGAACCTGTGTTTCGAAGTTACTATAAATATTTGTATAAAGTTCGTACTTTCAAATGTTTTAACATTCGTTCCATCACCATCTCAGTTATTTAGCTCCTTCATTAGTATATTAAATCGTCTGAAAGAATTCTTTGACATTTTAATGCCCTTCTTATCATATTCTCAGAAATAGCAAAATTGGGATTGAATTGACTGAATTTGGACAGCAATCTAGACCGTCCCCTTCTCACTTCCATTGCATCAACTTTTCCAGATGTGGAGGAAGAGGTAGAGTACGAGAAAGAGCAGGAGGTGGATATCAAGAGGAAGTGAAGGCAGAGAAGGAAGTGGAGGTGACAGATGTAGAGGTGGAGTATGAGGACAGACAGAAGGCGGAGGAAGAGGAGGTGGAGAAAGTAGCAAAAGGAGGTGAAGGCAAAAGAGGAAGAAGAAGAGTAAGATGAGAAAGAAAAGATGGAGATGTAGGAAGAAGTGCAGGAGGAGGAGGGAGAGCTTGAGGAGGTGAAGGAAGAGGAGGAGGTGGTGCAGGCACAGGGGGAAGTGGAGAAGGTGGGGAAGAGGTAGGGAAGAGAAAAATGCATGTTCATTCAATTAGAGTTTCCAACCTTCAGCCGATCATGCAAACTTGATTTTAACTTCTCCACATTTTTTACGGATGCTAATTCGTCAATTCCATTTACAAAGCTTGATCTAAAATATATCAAAATAAATCAAATGATGCCCAAGCAATAAGCAGCGAGTTGCACTAGGAGACAGCAGTGCTTTGACCCTTTAACAACCAGCATGTACTAAAATGTATGGGGAAACATGCAGCTGGTCGTTAAAGGGTTAAAACAGTCTTCTAAATTTCAGCAAGGCCAGGCATGGCTGTTAACAAACATTAGTTTCAAAAGTTTCTAAGGGGTAATGCTTGACAGGAATAATTTGACAAGGAATACATACACATAAACTAAGAGGCTTACGGTATCAGTAGCAAATATCATGACTCCCTGACCTATGGTCTACACTCCATTCAATCACATAATTGTAATCTTCAAATTAATAAAGTGCTAAAGCTAAGCGCAGAGCACCAGCTTATTCACGAGGGCTGCATCATATCAGACAGATTGTCCAGCGACCAATGTCCAATGAAGGTCTGAGTCCCGGTGCAAGAGACACCAGAGACAGGAAGTATAATGACTGCAAAGGCTATTCTCGGTGAGGACGAGAAAGCATTGAAGGTGAATATCAGATGAATTAGGATTGAAATTCTTGAAGTGGCAAGAACTCAATTTGTTACTAAAAGCCAATGGGGTGACAAGTAGAGGAGCACAAGGTAGATGATGGTGATTAGGGGATGGTTGGTGTAGGAACACAATCACTGTCTTCTGTTTCAAACCTATGGCCAACCAACCAAGCAGCTGGCTTCTGTTATGCTGCCCATATTGGCATTCACCAACCGAGTCAACCAACCCATCTAACATTACACTATGCTCTCAACAGCTTAACTAACCCATAGTGTCGGTGTCTATTCCCATGGTATCCACAAGCTGACTGGATATTAGTTTACCACAATGTCGAATAAAACCTTAAACAACATATTATAATTTCTTGAACGCACAAAGCATATAAATGTGTCCTAAAGTTTGAGGTAAATTAAATCTAATTCTACATCAACTAAAAAGAGCTAAAATTAAAGGAATCAATTTTCTTGCAGTAGACAGGCTTCATCACAATGAAAACTCTGATGATTGATAGTTGGCTTACCTTAAACTTTTCACTACAGAACTGTATGAAGAGTCACTGGAACATGTGAAGTTTGAAGCAGTCTGATAATTTGGCTTTGCAATGCTACCAAGGTTCATTATGGTGACAGGCATGTTCTGAAACCTTCTGAAAAAGAACGTTTAGAAGTACTCACTGAAAAAGATTTCTTATTTACACTAGCACAGATTCAACATTTTACAATCATACACGACATAGGAGGTTAGAACCTGTCACTTGTCGGTTTTTGACCACTTTATTCAGTTATATTTTACAATGCATCTCCTCCAGAGACTTCTTACTAAATCAAAAGAGCTTACTCTTAAGTTAAGTTATACTCATTTGACTCTTTCATTAGTATAGTCACAACAACTGAGAAAATCGAAGTCAAAGCTTCAGATTATTTGTGCCCTCAAAGTTCTTAGCAACCATCACTTGAATGCTCTGCAATTTGGCTGGAAAATATAAAACTATATAATGAATTAAATAAAGCACCAGCATCAAAATCTGGTTGCTACTTTGCAAATTATCACAGGTAAATAGGCAAATGAAATCTAGGTTGTTCACAGTGGAAAACATGCATATTCAGCCATTGCTGCAATGCAAATCTTGACACCACATGCATTAAAAGTCATTTTTCACCAATTAAATATTTGAATTCAATATCTTTTAATTTCAGATACTGAAAGTAGACATATTGTTTTTGTTAAATCATTAGTGGAATCCCTTCGACATATAATTGGTTCTGATACGATCTGTTTCTGACAGCACATGAAGTCTTCCATATGCCAACTTGGTCATCTGCTGGACCAGTCAATCATGTCCAAAAGCCGAAGATCGGTGCTGTCCTGTTGACTGATATTTGGCTGTCAGATCACATATGCTAATGTCGTGAACCAGCTCCAACTTAAGATTGTCATGTGCAAACGGGAGCTGCTGCCTTCTTTTGCTGAGCTCTTGAAGTCAGTGGCCTGGCAACTAATAGTTTAGCAGATAATCATTGCCTACAACTATGGCTATATGCTATTTGTTACTTCTTGTCTGCTAAGTTGTACCTTATTTACCAGATGAAATCATTGACCCTATTCCTCTCCTTCTATTATTTACCTGGGCTGTCAAGACACAATAACTCAGAGACAACCAGTTCTTTATCATCAATGTGGACCGTCGGCTAGATGGTAAGTCGACCATCATATAGCCTATTGCTGGAACGGTCTTCCTCCTGCCATTCGAGTGGATGATTTGATTGACTCTTTCAAATCCGAATTCAGACTCACTAATTTTCCTATGCTGCTAGCTGCCAGTTGATTGTGAGGTGTCCATCTAATGGCATGGCTGCATTGCGATAACAAATAAATTGTCATCATTAACATTATTATTATGCTGCAATCATCAACTGTGCTTCATGATATCAGAATAAGCTACTTAAAATACATGCTAGGGCATAATCGAGTAGACAATTTCCACCAAATACTGTATTTGGATGCAGTATTTGCCGGATCCGGGTACGAACCAATTAGTAGTGGTAACTCTGGCCGGGCAAGTACCATCCGCAGGCTAAGCTTAAAATTGTCGACTTTTGCCGTTTTGTGTAATAAAGAATTAGTTAAACAAATGTTGTGCCTAAAATATCTACTAATATGGCTTCAAATATTTAATTCTTGGTGTTATATCGTTAATTTGTTTATAAAAAAAAATTATTCAAATAAATTTCTTTTATTTTTAACTGTAAGAGTGTGTAATATTTGCCAAGGCGAATACTTCCGAATAGTCTCCAAAACGGGATATTCGGCCAAGGCGAATGTCTGAGGCAATTTCCAATCAAGCCCTAATACATGTATCAGGTAGGGTGAAATGTAAGAAACTAGTCCTGACCTGCCATCGTGGATCATAAATTGATGGTCTGTTGTATAAAGTGCTCCCTTGAAAGTTGACTGAGAGACGCAAAGGAAGAAGACGAGACGATGATCACGGTTGTGCTGACTGTTCATCCAGCCCTCTAAGTGTTTGTGAACTGCTTGCTCTCTCACTGATGCTGACAGAGAACTGTTCCTTCGCAGTTTATACCATCCAATGACATCCTGACAGAAATTAAGCAATTACATCCAGAGATAACTTCACAATCAAATAATCCATCAAAATCACATTCTAAGAAAGGAACTAAATTGTCCAAAGCCTACCAAAAGCAATCAATCAATCAATTATATGTTTAATACAAAGGACATCAGTCCAGTGGATAAACCAAATCATAAGCCAAATTTAGACTGCCAACATTTTTTTCTAAAAATGGCAACATTGACAAATGAGGTTTACCTGTGCATTGCAAGAATTAAGAATCTTTTGAATTGCTTCAGTCTGAACTTCTCCTCGGTTGTTGTACCAACTGAACAGCTTCTGACACGGCAAAAATGAATGCATATCTGCCAGAAGAAAAAATCTCTAAATCAGAATCAAAAGCCCATCACATCCCAGACATCCAAATTACAAAGACAATAATAAAAAGCCCTAAATAAATATATATTTGGATATGACCATAGCTTCAAATTTAATCATTTCTACTACAAATAAAATAATTTCTGCACATGTTTACTCAAAATTTCAAACCAATTCAAATTTTCCAGTAGATTACACAAGAGGCAGATAATCATTATAACGCTTTATTAAATTCACACCAAAAAGTGAATCTGAGGCATCGGTAGTCAGTCGCCAGTAAAACCTGCTCACTTAGATTTCCAAATTCTTGAACACCAAGGAGAAATAGTGAACTTTGAGCTGCTTCTAGAAGGAAAGAAGCGAATTTGAGCTATTAATTCATTGGAAGCAGAGGCATAGATTACACGAGAGCCCATAAATGTGCTGCATAGTGGCTCAGCTTGTATTCCCCAGGTACTGATGAGGGCTGCAAGGAGCTGTTGAGCATGAATTACAGGTAGGTGTACTGGTGCCAAGGACTTTGTAGGTCACACATAAGTCAAATTAAATTTTATTCTGAATTCAACAGGAAGCCAATGCAGCTGGTGGAGTAGGATTGAGGAACATATGCATAGTGGGATTTGCAGCCCTATGTGAGCAAAGGTAGCAGCCCTTTGAGTTCAAGGTCTGAGAGACTGACAAACAGCAAATTAGCCACAGCAAGGCACGAGGAGACAAGTGAACAGGCCATGGTCTGCTGCGACATTAAACACTTAATTAGAGCTGATCTAATACGATGTAGTGACCTGATGTGATAGAAACAAGATTTACAAAGGTTTGTAATGAATGTAAATTAGATGATTAGCAAATGAATTAATCAAAAACCAAATCTGTTCAACTAATATGAAGACTGATTCCACAAATTGGCGCATCAGCATCCGATAAGCAGACAAATGTTCAACAGACACTGAGCAGATTTGCTAAACAGAGATGCAGATCAATTACAACAACATATGACAATTGCATAAAAAAACACAGCAGCAGAATAAGCAGATAAGTTCTCCTTATATTGTGCTCTCAGAAACAATGAATCATGGGTAACCAAAGGAGGGCAGAAAGCTGGCAAGCAGAATGTATTGAATGTTTCACTCCGATGTCACAGGGTTCTCGTAAGTAATGAAGATAAAGTCAATAAAAACTGCTACAAAGCACATCAAAAACAATTGACACTTTTGACCATAGATACATTGTAACATTACTCTGCTCGTGGAATAGAAGCATCAAAAAAATTCAGCCGCAACACAAAGAATAAATAAGTAAGTAGATTGGGGTCAACATATGTGTGCAAAGTCGGTAAAAATGGCTACAAAATATTAGCCAATATCCCAGTTAGCCCCAATACAACAGAACATTCAAAAGGCCATATATTTTCCAGGTTTTTAGTTTTGCCTGTTGGACAGAGGACAGGAGGCCAAAAATGGGGACATATCCTTCTTTTGCTGGATGTCTGGCAATCCAAAGTCTATACGATTGTCTCTATTTTGCAAATAATAAAACCAAATTTATAGCATACATACTTACAATATACAGTTTGATGTTCAACATTGTTAAGGCTGCTATCACTTATCGTGTCGGTTGTTATGTTGGACAATTTACCCAGCAGCAGACCTTCCTATCACGAAGAAACAATCAGGAATTAAAAAGTGCAGAATGTACTTAAGCAAGTAATGTAAATGTGTAACCATTTATTTATGTCTTTCAAGAACCTCTTCCTGACAGTTACATGGATCTTAAGCTAAAGAGCAACAGGTTCATTTGTAGGCAATTGATATTTCAACTTAAAGAATTTTGAAAGAACAAATAACTTTGTCCACACTGCTCTAACGTTCAAGATTCAAATTGAACGTTCAAATTGATCGTTCATGAGAATTGTTGGCTATCTTGGTTGCTGCTTCAAAGTATTGGAATTCACAATCCAATTCAGTTTGTTCTGTTAATTCTTTTATATCGCTTATCTAAAATCAACATACATCTTTTTGAGCCTGCATACCCATCATAATCAGGTTTCTCATACAATTCAGTTCTTGTCAACCTGGATTTGTTTGGAATTCCTTCAATGACCTAGGTCACAAGTGCAAGAAAGTCATCCTAATTTGCATTTTTAACTAGTTAATAGTTGACCAATGTGGGGAGTCAAATCAAAATGTTCAAAATGGGTGCACAACTTCAACATGCGACACATCGAAAAAATCGTATAGCATATTCTAGCAAAAATAATGAATATGTTTTCATTCCAGACTAGCAAACATAGCATGAAGCTTCTACACAGGAAGAGTCATCACCTCAATAGCACTGGTCAAAGAAGTTTTGCTGTGGATCGACTATCCTCCTGGAATAACTTGCCTAACAACCTCCTCGGTCTCTCGTTGCCTCAACTCTGCAAGCACTTGAAGAACATTCTGCTCGACTAACACATCATTGTGTTGGGTCGGGATTGGCTCTGATGAGTCTCTCTTGAAGCGGCTCAATATAAATTTGCAATTGCAAGAACATGCTATTTGACAGTGCTTTGAGTCAAACAACTATTTGATGTGCCTCCACATTTATCAACTGGCATTTGAGGCAAGTTCAAAAGGTCATCACTACCTTGTCTCAGCATTCGTAATCAATAAGCTAGATCAGCGATTCCCAACCAGTGGCCCGCAGACCAAAATTGGCTCACCAGGCTTCAAAAAGTGGCCCTCAACCTACCAATGATAAAAAAATACGTGCAAAAAAATAAATATTAACAGAATAATTATTTTCTACTATAAATCACTATACTTTGTTGACGTTTATGAGTAACATCAAATGTTGAAGTTCAATTTTAACAATTATATATTACGTTTTAGTACATCTCTAGTCACGAAGTTAGTCTATGTCAGCAAGCAGCCGCTAATACTTAAGAATTCTTTCTTCCGTAAGCGCCACTAGGTTCCTCGTGTACTTTGATTTGCTAGATCGCGATGTAAATTGTGAAATGAAAAATAAGATTAGTTGCTAAGCCGAGGCCTACTATGGATTCACTTTTAGTGGCCATCACGCTGACTTACTTTTAATTTCCCTTGGTCTAAAATAAATTTATAATTAGTTTTTAATAATCACATTTTTATTTAATAAATCAAAGTATTTGTGAAATGAACAAGGAACCATAAAAACAAGAACACATGAAAGTTTGATGAAAATACGAACTTAGACTGGCGTGAACATAATAAAAAAATGGAAAGAGAAGATTATGTTTATCTTGGTCATAACGGAAAGCCAGTATGCTTGATTGGTAAAACTGTAGCTTAGCGTATTTAATTCAACAAAACATTCACCAGAAAGAATAACGAATTTAATTATTATTAACAAGCAATGCACTAAAGAAAAACGCTGAACTCTCCTACAACAGTATAAAACTATTATCACTCCAGCGTCGACTTAAGCATAATCCTTTTCCTCAGTCCAGCTTCCACTTAAGCATGATTCTTTTCATCAACCCAGCATCATTTAAGCACAATTCTTTGCAACACATCCAGTCTGTGCTTAAGCAGGATTCATTTCATTAATCCCCACCTCCCATTTACACAGAATTCTTTCATCACATCCAACTATTACTTTGGTATGAATCTTTACATCGCATCCAGCTTCTACTTAATCAATTTCTTTTCATCAATTCAGCTTCCATTTAAACACAAATCTTCTCATCAATCCAGTTTCTATTTGCTCCGTCTTATTTTCATCGATCCCGACTCCATATAAGCCACAATTAAACATCCACTGAAATAAAATCCAGCAACTTGAAATGCACGATACGCTAAAAAACATGATGTAGTCAGCGAAATAATTAACAGGATCTTGGGGTGCGGAGGCGTAGTGGGATGCTCGGTGCCGTGCATTCGGAGGATCGCAGGTTCGAACCGACCCCGAGTCACTGCGTAGCGACCTTGACACCCATAATTGTCTGTGAGCAAGGCAACGGGAAACCACCTCGCTCATCTCATTCCCGGGTAGCATATAGCCAATGGACCTGCCTTCAGCAAGAGCACTCATTATCATCAAAGTACAGGATATGAACCATGAAATAATTAAATACGCTAAACTACAGTTTTACTGCTTGATTTGTGGGTTAAGCACTGCAGTTTTAAAATCTAACATGATTAAACCGAAATTTATCTGTGTGAAATTTGATTCTATTCTTAAACAAAAATCTGTTAAAAATATAAAATAATTATTTTTAACATTGTGGCCCATCATGTCCTCCAACTAATTGAAAGTGGCCTAAGTTGAAAAAGGTTGGGAATCACTGAGCTAGATACTTCAAGTCACTACAAACCATGTTTCTAAAGAGCACCACTGAACATCTTCAACAAGGTCCAAAAGCTGCAGCCAGACTCATTACCTAGAAAGTCCATAGTGATCATGTCACTCCTGACCTAAAGTCACACTTGCTGCTCTGACATGTAAGACAGAGCACACCCTATTTCTTGGCTTTTGTCAAGTTACTATATATATTTTTTAAGCAGCACTTTAGTAATTCTGGAATTTACAATATTACATATAATCAAAATCCGGTAATCAACGGAAGAACCAAGCCCATGTTTAAAGTCCAAATATTGATGTTTGAATCACGTTTAGTTGGTTCTTCCGTTGGAGGCTACAGAGGCCTCTACTGAACGAACCAACTAAGTTCATAAGGCCTACAGGTGACAAGGCCACTTGACTTGACCATTTCAGCTAACACCATCGGAATTTGAAAATGAATTTGGTCCTTCCGGTGGTTTCAAATATTCTTAACATTCGAAAACAAAAATACTAAACACACCTTGTCGCATATCGAATTGCTGTGTTCAAAAAGCACACTTGCCAGCACGGCTCCAGTTACATTTATTGTCATTTTTTCCCACGCAACTACACAGCAACACCGGAAATCAGAAAATTAATACCCAGTGCCTTTCTGTTCTAACATAAACAACCAAACATTGCTGCCTAATTTTTAAGAGAAAATTGAAGTAGCAGTTGCACTATTGCCTTTAGCGCCTAAACTGAATATTACTAAATTGTATTCCATTCAAATTTACTTTGAAAATTAACAAAACTCGCATTTTGCTAAGCTTTTGCGCATACCGCAAACCTATGCTTCCGGTTTCGCAAACAAACTAGTAAGTGAGCAATGTGTGTTCCTTCTAATTTTTGGAGACAGCGTGCGCAAGAAATTTTTTTTGCAACTTTTTGTAAATGGTCACTTGTGTCCACAGGTCCGATCTGAATGCGATGATAGCCAAATTTGACCCTTACACTGCTGTGCCCTTCCGTTACCTCATCACTGGGGATGAGCCAAAACTCGGTTCGGAACTCAGCTCGATCCAATTTCTTTGGTGCTCGGCAAAACTCGGACTCGGATAATTAATGGGTCCAGATATGTCTGGGAATACTGTCAGGCCTACCGTTGGGGCCTAGTAATCGATTATTACCAGGTATTACAGCTGTGATGCAGGATGACAAACGGAACCGAATTGAGATAGGTCTACTAGTATAGGTCAAATCTTACTATAGGCCTAATTGCACAGCTAGGCCTAGGCTATACGAATATGAAACACAAAATATTATGTAGCGTACGCCTACAGTAGGCCTACACACAGACTCTTGAGATTGACAGCGCATCGCTCGCCTATGAATTTAGATTTTGAAGCAGCTTAATTAGGTCTACTGTTTTCAAATGGGAAGATCTGAGCCTACTTCTCGAGTAGACCCTACAAGCATCATAAAATTGTGTGCTATAGACCTATGTATAGGCCCTATATAGTTCTTATTGTTGATCCCTTTTGCATATCAAGCCTAGTGCCTACACTGCCACTCACTCTAAAGGGCCGAGGTTTTTATGAACTTTTGGCCCATTATCACTTTGTACTTAGACACACGCAATCAGATCAGTTTACACATCAAGGTGGCTATAATATTTTTCATCTTTGTATTCGGACTCAGTTTGCTATTTCAAAACTGCTCTCAATGAAGGCAAAACTAAATTATTTCTGACCAAAAGCATCGTCTTTTGTCCCGCTCATAATTTGTGTTCCGAACCCTTTGAGGTTTTGATTACATCTAGGGTCTAACTATCTGCTGCGCTGCCCCCCCCCCGCCTCGGCCGAGGCGCGCTTCCTCGTTTTGACGCTTCACTGAGCAGCGCGACGAAGTCGAAAGTGTGTCGTCGCGTAATATGCCTATAATGCTGGTTTGTTAGTGGATTCAATGCTAATGCTGATTTGTTAGTCGTAATTAGTATTTAATTGACGACTTTTAGCCAGTTAATTATCGAATGCTGAGTTGGAATTAATGAGAATGGCCACGATTGAACCAACGCGAGGTTAGTAGTTGCGATATTGCAGCGAATATCAGGCTACAGTTTAGCTTCCTTCGTTAAATCGGGTCTTAACTAGGAAGGAAAATGTTTATGGCTTTAATAGACATTAGTCACACTATATGCCTATCTAAGTTAAATGTTGCTTTATGTTTACTGTAAGAGGAGTGCTACGTTATAGGCCTAACGGGGATTTCTTTTAGACGCATATTATTATATGTCCAGAAACTACTATGGCAGTTTATGAGCCAGAATTGACCATTGTGGGGGTTTGTAGTCATCATCAGTGGTGTAACCAGAGTCAAAATGAAACCCGCTAACGCTAACTTACAACTCCTTACAATACTCCTAGCCAAAATAATCTTCACCATCCAACCAGCCCGTTTTACTCAATTGTCATTCTGTCTCACCCGTATACTCTACCCCAGTCACTCCTCATCTCGAGTTCTCTAAAAAGACTCGTCACTCCCGGTATTCTACTGCGACAACATGGTCTACAGCAGAGGGTAGATTAATAAGCGATTTTAGGCCTACTCCCAAGGAGATGTGTTTATCAGGACTGTCAGTTGACCAATCTGCTGTGCTTATCGGGGTCATCAGCTTTCCATTAGCGTTTCTATATGCCAGAATCAAAATCTGAAAAATAAGGGCCTACTCAGAGCCTACTAAGTGCAAAGTCGCAAATCCTTAGGGCAGAGCTACTCAAACTGTGGTCTACAGCCTAGTAATGTTCCACAAGCTATTTTTTTACTGTGCCGTGGAATGATAAATGAAATCTCAATTCTGATCGTGCTAAAATATTTTGTTATGCAATGTAAACCATTAGAATGTGAACATGACATTGTTCATGCATACAAGATAGAGGTAAGTATTTACCATGAAAATAAAGTATGTAGGATAATTATTAATGTAATTGCACTGACCCAGTTCTTAATCGTTGTGCTAGCTCCCTGTGCAAAAGAGAATTAGTTCAAAATTTGTGTTACCGTAGTCTTATTGCAGTGTAAGAGTTGGTGACATTGTAGTTTGGTCCACTACAATCCTTCGAAATATGCTTACAATGTTAGGAATTGTATGTAATTTTACAAATAATAACCTATCAAAAGAGTTGGTGTTTTTGTCGTATGAGTATGCATTTCTGTATTTAATTTACTACATGGAAAGTTCATGTTTTATTTAATGAGGTCTTCGCATATTTGTACGTTGCAACTTCATTCATTTACGATAATTCCCTGCTTATCATGGACAGTTCAGAATATGTATTTATAATAAAGGAGTTGATGAAGAAATTTGTGCGTTTCTACACTCATTATGTTGTGCCCAGAGGTGGTGGATCTCAAGAAAATTCCAGGGGTCAAACCTAGGTCTTTGTGGATGATCCATAATTGTATTACTGATATTCACTTTTTGGATATAAGAAAATGTGGAACGATGTGTATCATTATATTTATATAGTTACAAAATTCAATATATATATATATATATATATATATATATATATATATATATATATATGACGAGTCTCATCTGTTAGGTAGCCTAAAATAATCCTCAATCAGAGGAAATGGTTGTACTGAATAGCAATGGTAGCACCCCTCTGGCTCCCAGTTCTTTTCCAGCCCCACACAAAGGATGGTGGTGTTAACATCACTTAAGTGCAAGGGCCTAGACCCAGGCACCCCTTCCAACTAGTAGCTATTGCTAACTTTTCCTTCCTCTCCAAACTTTTAGAAAGATACATATCACTCCAGCTGGCAGATTATCTTGACTCCACTCATCAATTATGGGCTCTCGTGCATTTCATGTCTCTGCTCCAAGGGAATGGAATCAACTGCCACTCTCTCTTCGTAGCTCAAATTGACTTCCTTCCTTCAAAAAGCGACTCAAAACTCACTATTTCTCTTTTGCTTTCAAGGATTTGCAAGTCTAACTGCATCTTCTCCTGGCGACTGACTATCCGCGCCTCAGATTCACATTTAGGTGTGACCTTGTGCGAGTTACAAATTTAATAACAATAATAATAATCAATGCCAATAGGGTTTGAGGAAGTACCACTCCACCGAATCACTGATCAGTCGCTCACTAACTGACGCATTTGACACATTTTGCTCTTCTCGAGTTGTTCTGTGCCATCTTTGATAATGTAGACCACGCTATCGACTATCGTGTTTCAGAATTTGTCTATAGATGATTTGATATTGCCAGCTCTGCCATTCTTTAGTTTCGTTCCTTTTTCTCTGTCCATTCTCTCTCTGACAAGCTCATTCTGCCTGGACCTGTATCTCATATGGATTAACCAAAGAGGCTGTTCTGACACTTCTGGTGCACATAAATATGCAATCAAGCTAATTTATATGGCCTTCCAATATGCTAATAACACCTGAGCCTTTACCTGTATCACAGCCAATGCAATTGCATTGCCGGTCATGAGGGTCTTTAAAGGCATAACTCCGGGGTCGAAAACCAGACCACCCATCTAATCAATATGCATTTGCTTAGATCCAATAGCCTTTCAAGACCTGAGGAACCTCAATCTCATGTACAGTAATAGCAGCTGGCTAATTGAAATGGCAACAATTGGTTGGTCTTTATGAATAGACGGTAGTGCCCCAAGAAATAAGTATATTCAGAGCTCATTAGCATTTGGCATCAAACAGGGCATTCCTGCAGGGTAAAGACAGCTAGCTGTAAATGAAATGGACAGTCTAGGGCGGACTCTAGGCAACACTGACAACAATAGCTTCGACTGCCTAGTGATAACTTCTTGATAGACTGAGCCTGGGCTTGTGATTCATGTTATCTGCCACTGATGCCATAGGCTTTTGGGTCTCTGGTTCCAATACAACTAAGTCATATTCTATCAGGTGCCAGATACAGCCTACCTTGAAAGTGCTCAGATGGTTTACTCTAGCTTTCATCTTGATTGTGTTAGAAGCTGTTTCTAACAAGATTGTGCAAATTTGTAAATTGAACATTAGTATATGGATTTATTTGTAGGATATAATTCTGTTGTGTTCATATAGATCATTGTCATAAGTAGGCCGGTATGTTAGTAAATACTTGCAAGGACATGACAATAACATGACAGCTAACATGATAGACGGTATTTGAACATCACCTGTTGGTACCAATAACGGAACTATGAGGAAAAGGGGAACGGAGAATTCCTCCCAGACTAGGACAAATGGTATATATGCATGCATACATATATGCATACAATATGTGAATGCATGCATGCATGCATTCACATAATGTATACATTCATACATACATGATGTATACATGCATACATACATGCATACATACATACACACACACGTGCATACATACATGCATACATACATACATACATACATACACACATACCTATATATATGCATACATGCAAAATGGGGGTGTATATATATATATATATCTGCTTTCAATTCAAGATTATGTGCCCTGTTCTCTACACCTTTCTGTTGTTATGTCCAATCTAATGCCATGTGCATCATACTCTGCGGTCTCCGGCCTCTTTGACCCTATTCAGATGGACTGACCTACGTGCTATGTGACCCGTATGTTATGTGCGTGTGCGTATGTTATGTACGTGCGTGTGTCTGTCTGTGTATATGTTATTTGCACCCATATTATAATTGAAATGCAAATGAACTACGTCTTTACCTTGGATAGAGCGTCCATTGAAAGAGAGGCACAAAGCTAATAATTCATTGTTCCATAACTGACTGCTGAATCGATGGCCACATTCCCAGCTGCTAGACCCCATAGGGTTTTGAGGGTTGGATATGATTGGCATGAGTACTCATTAAATGGGCGGCCCTGGTTTAACCTTAAACTGCAAGGTGGAGCTCCCCCTTAAGTCACAGTAACAGGCCTTTGGATGTATTTCTAACCATCTTCATCTTATATTTGATTTTAAAAACCAATTCATGTGGCTTGGTGGTTAAGCCCAACTTGCCAAGATTGACATGGTATTACTCTGTTATAGGTTCCTAGATAGCCACTATTTGTTTATCCTCAGTTGGCAATTTTGGCATTTCACTGGATCCAGTTCTCTCATTTTTAGACCGTGTCAATCATCTTTCAAATTTGCCGTTATTATTTACATCAATTCTGCGCCATCCGGTTAACATTCTCACCCATCTGCTGATCTGTCTAATCAACTTCAGCAACTCCATCTATGCTGGTCTCTCTTCACTAAACCGTTCCGAAATTGCTTGATTTCATTGCTTTGTTTTGTATATTTATTGCTCAGTACTAATCATAACAGCGAGAAAGGCTCTGATGTGACGTGTCACTGAATCCAAGTTTAGCTTAATTCTTAAGTTTTTTTTGCTCAGAGAACTATCAGGCGCTGCTTGGACCCAGAGCATCTATTCGGCTGATTCAACACCTTCAGTATGAAGTCAAACCATCGAAATTTGAACAAAGATCAATAGTAGGTGGCTTGCTTATTATTAAGATAATTTTATATAGCACCACTCATAGAATCAGAGATTGGCAAATGCAATGGGATTGAGATGCTGGAAGTGCATTATGGGTGATAGACAAAACCTTATAGTGGCTGCACTGTGAGATGTTTGATTATATGGTATTTCTTTGAGCACACTGGCCACATTGTGACACTTTACTTTGATAATGGTGGTGAGGACGGACAATTTGTGATTGATGTTTTTCTGTTGAATTGCAGTTATTGACTAGCTTCCGATTTCATCTATTACCGGTCAAAACTCCTCTGAAGGTAAAATTGGTTGCACAACTCTTACTATGCAATATGCATGGTATCATGACTAAAGTTTGACTGGATTTATATTCTGTGGAAAATTTATCATTGAATAGGTGATAATATTAGAACTAAAGTTTGGTAATGATTTTTAGACGGGACATCTTTTTGTTTGAATTTGATAATGATCCTTCTATTCCTTAGAACTGGTCTTGGCCTGCAATGGTGGCCACTTTTTACATATCCACTGTGTCATATATATTAATTGGTTCCTTAGGATGAAGGCCTTTTTGTTTTCCATATCATCATAATTTACTCATATTTTCACACTGGTTAACTAGCCAACTCATCTAGACTAAGTACAGTGTCGGTGGCTAGATGAGACGACGTGGGAGAGGGACTGGACATAGGCTCTGATTATTTAACTTACTAACATCATTTCAAAGTTCAAACTTATCAGCCTCTTAGGCTAGCCTTAGAGACTCCTCTGTTTTTCTTCTCTTTATGCCTTTGCATGTTGTGAAACATGTTCAGAGTATACTATATAAGTGCATGCATCTTGAAAAATAGCTTTAAATTTATTAACAATAATTGCAAATGGTATTTTGGCAATAGCTTAAAATGTATTAAGTTTGATAAAAGAAAGCATAATTCTAATATTGTAAATATGGTTTCACAACTCTCCCATTTTGCCCTAGATTCTAAAGCTCTGTGGAATGGTAAAATGAACCTGGTAAGAACCTGGGACACAATTTGTAGCCTCATGTCCTCTCATTTGATAGCGACATCAATAAAATGGGAGAGAGAAAAATGTAGAAATTAATATTAACTATTGTTATTAATATTGATTTTCTATGGCACCAGATTCTTATGCACAGCACATCAACTGATGGTCGATTCACAATCAGGCCCAGAAGATCATTGCATTGTGGCAGAGACAGTAGATAAGCAATTGGAAACAAATATGTTTGAAGTTAAGCATGGAGTGAAACAAGCAAGAGAGCAGAACAGGCGGATATAGGGTATGTCTGGTCTAATTATGCATTAGACCAGCAACCATAAAAGCTCATCCATGAAGCAGGTTTTTTTATGAATGCGACCTTGTGGAATAGTGATAAGAGTGAGGAGTAAGAGCAAATTCTAAATACTGTGGTTGGCCAGAGTTAAATGTTTTTTAACCATAAGCCTTAATTTGAAAGAGAGCCTGTGATTAAACAGGATGTCAATGCAGTAATCTTAGACTTTCTTAGTACAGAAGATACATGCTCTTATCTTGATTTGCTTTTTCAACTTTAGCTACAGATCTCTGAACAATCTGAAGTATGTAAAGATTGGATTGAGGTAGCACTAAGATACATGGCAGACATCAAATGTGAATTAAGTACAAGATTGTAAAGAAGTTTCTGTATTACCATTATCTAGTTAATCTGTTAGCTTAATGAAGTTGAATGGAATAATTTGTAACTGATAATCTCTTGTTGCAGTTGGAATTATCGTTCAACCTTTTGGATATATCAGCTGTTGAGAGTTCGGCTCCTGGCAAGGTATTGCAGTCTGCTGTTAAGGAAACAGCTTATTCTTATTGAACTGTTCATACATTACAGTGTTATTACACTTTTTAATATGGACTTTGTTCATACCATGATGTGTCATTATCATTTCTAAAGATCTCTTGGTATCTTTTAAAGATGTTCAAAAGGCAGGAAGTAAATGTCCAGACAACTGTGTGTCCAGACACCTATGTGTAAGTTTAACTTTCAGTTACACTGTGCTTTGATCAGCTTCAGCTATACTAGAATTAGGGCATAACCGAGTAGACAATTTCCACTGAGTACCGAATCCAAGTATTTGGATGCACTATTTGCCGGATCCGGGTACGAACCGAATAGTAGCAGCAAATCTGGCCAGCGAGTACCATCCGTATGCAAAGCGCAGTTAACATGTCATGTGCACAGCAACGGAGAACTGTCTATAGTCAATGCCGAGTCTATAGCAATATCCTTTATGTAGTGTATCATTACACTCTAGGCTATGACAATACGTTTATTATTTAATAACTTTATTTGTGAAAAAATCTAAAACCTTGTTAGAAAATTTGAAATATGAAGTTATCACCGACGTCTTTACTCTCTAATGTTTACTGGAAAGTGGGTGGAGCCAGTTCAAGCGGGAAAATTACTGATTTGGTTGCCTCCTGGGAAATGTAACCACAAGAAATTAAAATATATAAATTAACATCATTATTTTAAAGAAAATTCAACAGAATGTTAAGTTCTTGTTTAATTAATCAATAACTTATAAGTAAGTCCGTTTGTCCTAAATTTATTTGATGAAAAGACATTATTTTATCGAAAAAAGTTATTTTTAGCTATTTGCGGGTGTAATGTTTGCTGAGGTGAATACTTCCAAATAGTTCAATATTCGGCCTAGGCGACTGTCCAAGGTGATTTCAGATTGTGCCCTAACTAGAATTGTTTGCTAAACAGTTACCTGCAGCATACCATATGTCTGTTCCTGTCTGTGTGCCAATTTGTCCTTCTGTCTTTTTCTGTGTGATGCGGTAATCTAATTGCCTGTATACTTGCTTTCATGTCTCTCGGAGAAGTCTGCCTATGAGTCAGATATCATGTAATTTCTGTTGGTTTTGGATTCAAACTTTTCCAATAAACTTGTGAAATTTGCCACATTAGCTGGTGTTATTTACCTATTTTCTGCAGGGAATGAGACTCAATGATTTCTTGCTTGTGAATTGTAGCTTCTGATTGCAACTGATGCAAAGAAAATCAACTTACAGAGCGCTTCTAATGCAGATGAGGCAAATGTCGATGACGTCATCTTTGTAATGCTTAAGACCCTGCTCAACACTTTTCCCGACATTCCACTGGAGTTGGTTTCATCTAGTGTTAACACTTCATGAATTTTGTGATGGTGATGATGATGATTATTTGACAATGTCAGTGACTAGTAATGTAGAAAATGAGCACAACACTGGTGGTGGTGGGGTTGTCATGGTTGCGATCATCGTGGTGGTAGATGAACAATCACTGTGATAATGACAATGACTTGCATGCTGTTTGGGTGAAATTTTTGTAATGCATGATTATACTGACTGCAATGAATATGAAAGAAACACTGGTTAAACCTTGCACATTGCATCTGTAGGAGACTGATTGCAAAAGTCGATGTCAGTCCACCCCCTCGATGGAAGGAGTTGACAGAGAGACTAGAGATTGTCAGGCGCCCGGGCGGAATGTGTGGAAATTTCTCTGCTGCCTATGCCTTCATTTGTGATCGCTTGAACCTGCCCTATCAGGATGATGTTGCTTGGGTAAGTCATCATGGCAGGCATTTGGGGTTGGACGTCATCACCTGTCTATTGTTAGCAATGGTGGCATCATCCTGTGATTTAAGGGTCTTAAGGATGGATGTCCAGGCCCTTTCAGAGGTTCGAGGAGGCCCAGACCATTTACAATATTTAGGTCCCTCAGTTCCCTAGCTCTTCGTCTTTTCCAAATAACAACTAGTAAGACATATAATATATATCAAAATGATATAAATATAAGATAAAATTTAATTTAATCATTCTTATTTAACAAATATTCGTATATTTTTTTAGAAAGCTATTTTTCGTGCGATATCACAGTTTATATTAAGAAAGCCTTGTTCAGTCCACTCAACTGCTCTTGTTTAGTTGTTGAACGACGGTAATTTTTTATTTGTCACAATGCATCGGAAGTTCACACCACATGATGTCTAAATTGCACTACTTTTATTTGACTTCTGCTCTGCAATACAATGGCACCATTTCACTATGTTTGTCATCTGTACTTGAATGTATTTTATTCTGACTTGTGTGACCAACCCAAACTGCCTCAATATTTTGAGGTCCATTAGCACAAACAATTGTCTTTAATTAAATAGCATTTCTGCATACTGATAAAATGATAAGTTTTTTAAAACAGTTTGATTTGAGAAGTTCTGTAAAATGGCCCTCTGGTGAAGGTGTTTGGCACTTACTGCCTTTGGCAGATCATGTTTATTGCCACCTAGCGAATAGCAAATGAGATAACAGCGTAAAATTACAGATACTTTTACATTTTGGTTCTAATATATTATTGATTTAAATGAATGACTCAATAAATTTTAAAATTGGACTCTATTTTGAAATTCTGGTTTTAAATACTTATACATTCCAAGGTAGCCCTGTTGGTCCCACGTGTGTCCACAATGCTGTAATGACCACTAAGCTGCACGATTAAAAAAATATGCTTATGATAATCAAGCAAACTTATAAATATTTGTTTTTCAAATTAGGACGTTGACACAATCTATCATGCACATGAAACTGTCGAGTTGACGCTTTCTGATTTTGAATATTTGGAGCCGAGGTCAGTTCACTGTTATGTATAAACTTTATTATTTATTCTTATTTAATTCAAGTTGTAAGTAACTGCTTGAAGTTCAGTTCAACCATGTGTAAATTTCTTTCGCCACCTAGGAAATACATTGGATTATGATCCTAGAGAAATAAGTTGTAAGATTTAATTGATTAATTGTGACTATAATGACGAATTTGTATGAACATTACTTGTTCAAGAGATACTTCTCAGAGCATTCATTCCCAACCTGACAACAGTTGATCATGATTAGGACCCCGTGGTTTATGCAATCATGCGATTTTGCAATTTTTAGCATAAATTGGCGGTTTTTGCATAAATTCCTAAATGGAAAGTTTTCGTAAATCATTACATAAAGTTTAGAAATTTTGGTCAGTGTCAACTATAATTGGCTTGTCCAGGCTATTATTAGCCTATAGCGGTTATAGTTTACTGACCAGACGACATAATTGGTGATGACTAGAACCCTTGGTTTATGCGATTATGCGATTTTTTGCATAGTTTACAAAACATTTTTGCATAATCCACGGGGGCCTAACCATAATCGATACATAGCAATTATTGGCTAATATTCAGTCACCTTTTATATAAAATAATTTACTACAAGTCAATAAATAAATAAAAGTCATCTGCACAAATACTGAGGGAAAATAAATAATCATCAACTTATTTCAAACGTCTGAAGCATATAATGGACTATGCTAACAGATCAGCTTGTCCTTTCTCAATCTATTAAGTCTCTTTCTTCAGAACTCCATTGCTGGATGTCCTCAAATCGCCTCTCTCTCATTTCAACAAAACTCAGCTGATCTGGCTTGGCAGCCGTCAGCTCGTTAAACTTGAATATGACCTACTTTCTGAACGGTTACCATTGATCACTTTCTCTACTAGTGTTCGTGACCTGGGTGGTACCATTGACAGCACTCTTTCATTTGCTGAACATATCTCTAATCTCTCTCGGTCTAGTTTCTATCACCTGCGACGACTTCGAGCTGTCAGACGATCTGTTCCCTCTTCCACATTCACCACTATGGTTCATGCTTTTGTCTGCTCATGCATTGATTACTGTAACTTGCTTCTTCTTCGACTTCCGAAATCTCGCCTGTCACCTTTCAATTAGTACTAAATGCAGCTGCCCGTCTGATTGCCCACTGTCCTCGCTACTCTCACATCTCTACCTTCATGACTGAGCACTTACACTGGCTTCTGCTCATAGCCCGCATTTGATTTAAAGCTCTTATCCTTACATTCATAGTGTTTTTGGGTCAGGCTCCGCCGCTGTCTTTGTGGTCTTAGCCACCGTCCCATTTGGCTGCCTCTCGTCGTCCTCTTCGTTCCTTAGTATGGTCCATGATCTCTTGGTAATTCAGACTCAACATTGTGTTTATGCGTCTGTTGGTCCTTTGCTTTGGAATGATGTGCCCTCTGTGACTCGCTCTCTGATTTTAACTCGAGGTGCTCCTGCTTCTGTCCGCATTCTTAAGACTTCTCTATTCCCACGGGGCTTTTTGCACTGATTAGGTCATACTGGGAGAGGCGCTATATAAATATGTGAGTACATTGCAATACAATTGGTCACCTTGTGTGCTGAATATTTTGTCCTGAGTTTTGGTACACGTTGTCATTTGGCTTTTGTTCCTGTTGTCTCAATGATAAGTGTTGAATACCTGTCTTATAAAAGAGAGGAACTAATTGAACAGCTGTCAAAACCATGGATGCAGTACTTGGTACATGGTGTGCTTCTGTTATAGAGTTCAGTTGTGCATTTTGTGGCCTAGCCAACTACTGTTTCGATTATCCAGTTGTGCGTGAATTTATGTATAGGCTGGGGTATGATTTATCAAAAAATACAGCAGGGGTTGGCTGATAAGAATTTCTGGGATCTGAAGAAATCCACTCTCTATCAACGCCATTGTAGCTGAAGCCACCCAGCTTCACCACCCAGAAGCTGGGTGGTTTCAACCCCTATGATCTCCATGGCAAATCAGACACTGATACAGGCCATTCATTTGTTAAAGTGTATAATATAATTTCTGGGTTTCCTTGTGAATTTAATCCTGCTTTGTCTAACCCTGTTGTAAGCTTATGAAATCAGAGTATGGTTTTGCTTGTGAATTTAATCATGCTAATACTGTTGCTATGATTACAAGTTGTTATTAATTGAACATGTGAATTGTAATAGGCTGTATGGTACCATAGTGGCTTCTCTCAGATACAACCAATACTTCACAGGTCTTAGTCTGTCATCCATCAAGCTTGTAAGTATCCTCAGTTCTGTCCATAGTTATGTATGATCTTTAAAGTAATGTATGTTAACAGCAGATTTGACAGTCAGACACTTGTAAGAGAATTGAGGCCATCGTGAATTCTTTTGTGCCATAGACGATTGCGAACAATTGCTTGCTTGAACTACTTTATTTAGTGTGCTTAGTATGTGTTTTCAAACTACCTTAATTTTCATTTAGATTTAGATGTATATGTTCTACATAGCAAATTTGAAGGGTTCATGAAAGTTGCTGTATTAATCGTGTTCATACATAGAGGCATGTGAATAATGTGCTTATACAATACAATGAATACATACATGCATACATACTTATTTGTGCATACATGTATAGATATGTTCTTGCATACATTGATACAATTAAATATCTTTGGATTAACATCGATCAAGATCCAATAATTTGTCTCTACCAACTGTTACTATCAATTTTGCAGATGCTGCAATAAGTCCAGCATGTTTGTTGCTTAGGGATCGGATTGTTTGCAAGAAGTCCTGGAACTCATGAAGGTCAATTCCATCATCAAAGACTTGTCTCTCAGCATCACTGGAATCAAACAGTCAGTTGCTATTCTCAGTCAATCAGTCAACCAGCCAGCCAGTTTATTGAGTTTTCATATTTAATTAGTCTGTCATTTGTAAGACTAAAACAGTTACCGGTAATTCAAGTCATCATTCGGTTGTGTGTCATAAATGTAGATAATATTATATAAAATGTGATATCTATTCTTTTTCGTAAAAAGTAAACAATCTCCAAGAAACAGAGTTTGGAAGTTTGAAGTCACGATCATGAATTGACGAATAATATTACAGGTTTTCGAACTAGTTTTGAATTGATCGACTCCTGTGTTGTGCTTTTTTAAGGGATTTCATCCAGAAATTGATCACTGCTTTGTCAGCGAACAAGTTCCTGGCTCTGACTACACTGAACTTGTCTGGAAATGTGTTAGAAGACAAAGGTAACTATTGTGAGACTGTTTATCCAATAGCTACCTTTAGCTGTTAGAACCTTACAATAGTCGACTATGTTTTGACTATTGTAAGGCAATAGGCAGAGTGCTATCAGAATAAATATAAATTCTCTGAATGAATGATCTCCTGGTCAGTACTATTGCCTGTATCTTGTTGCACAGTTTTAGTGAGAATTTTTTATATTCTCAGCTGCATATTTAACCATTTCAGCTTGTTTTCTATCATCTCCCAAAGTATGAACCTATGTGGTACCTGGCAATTATGTAATCATACTGATACTGTGGCATATGTTGTACCAATGCTTTTGTGCGTCTCTGCAGGTATTACAAACCTTTGTTCATCAGCAAGTGTGATAGGAAGACTAACCGGACTCAACCTATCTAACTGTGGTCTAAGTGGAAAAGCAATTAGTCGTCTTATCGAAGCATGTCAGAGCAAACAACTCATCTCTTTAGATATTTCAGACAATGGCCTTCGAGATGATCTCCTGGTCAGTAGGTCTCTTTCTCACTGCTTCTCTTTTGCTACGATTACTAGATGAAATTTAATCATATCTTGTACTAGGAGTCATCTGTGTCTGTATTTTCAATGACTTAGCTATGGACTATCTATTAGTCTATGTGTCCTATTGGTTTACCCTCTCTTCTGAGGTTTCTGTGAACCAGTAATACTGAGCACTAAATTGATGTTTAATTTATAAAGTTAATTGTTGCATTCAGAGCCTTCAAAAGAACTTGTTGTCTCAGCCAAACTCACTGACATCACTGAAACTGTCAGGAACCGATTGTCCTGTGGAACAGGTTATCTTTGTTCTATGTTTTACTCTTTTATTCTCAGTATATCATAATTGTTTTTATTAATGTTATATTTGATTATTATATTTTTTCACCATTATTATTATGTAACTTATCATGTACATTGTTGGAAATGATGTATTAAACTTGTGTGTCATCACTGACGTCATACATCGATTTCAAAGCTTTGAACCATAGCTGAAAATGAGATAAAATATAGTAGTTTTGTATAAAGGTGGCTGATTCCTTAAAAAGGGGTTTAATTATGCTTACATTGATTGACGATAATAGCTCGAATAATTCTGGACTATATGCTCTATTTAAGATCCTGAATGCCATCAATCAAGGTTGTACAGCAACACTGATCCATCTGGATCTTTCAAGGAATCCGTTAAAGAAATCTTCCAAAGATACAAGCGTTTCGTCGTCCTGGCGACAGTTCTTCACCAATGCAAGTGCACTGCAGTCTGTTAACCTGTCTTCGGTGAAGATCCTTCCGGAAACTATCAGGTCAGGTCCACAGAAAAGCTCAGCTCTCTCTCTCCATCTATCTCAATCTGCTGTGCTTCATGACTACTTGAAAAAACTAGACTTGCTAATTAATGGTACTTCGATTCAAGGTTCTAAATTAGTATGAAGTGCCATTTGATATTGTGTACATTAATGCAAATTTTTTCGCATTTTCAATAGCGGCCTTATTTGGCTTCATCCTGGCAAATTTTTCAATGAGGGTTTGATCGGGTGAAATTCTTCACCATGCCATTTAGGGTCCCTGTGCAAGGACTGTACTAGCACAAGATTTTGATCTCTGAAACAAACCAGCATCATGATGCAGGCCATGCAAGGTCTGCGTGCTCTTTTACGCAGACGCACACGTAATGTGACCTACACTCTTACAGTTTCCAATGTTGCTAACTAGGCCAGTAGTATAGATATCATATACGAATGTAATGCTTGTCAGATGCAAGTATTTACTTACTTACCTACTTTCGTTTGAACTAATTGTTAGGCAGCTGTTCCAAGGTTTGGCTTCAAATGCAAAGATTTCATCCCTGGAACTGAACCTGAGTGGGAACTCTCTGGGGCAGAATGGAGCGACTGTCTTAGAAACTGTTTTGCTGACTACTCATAATATCCATACTCTGGACATCAGTGATAATGGTAACTTGTTTTCTTACTTACTTGCTTATTCATTTGCCTGCTTCCCTAATTACTTACCTGCCTATAATTGTACTGCGTGAGTTTTATCTGCCTCTCGTAACTATTAAATTTTGCTTATTGACTTGCCTACATAATTATATACATATTATGCTGCTTTGTTTGCATCTGGACTTTGCTAGCTTAGTTTTTGGAGTACTGTTTATCAGATTTGGTTCAATTACCATCTGAGACAGCAATTTCTTTGTAAAACTATGAAGTTATATCGATTGCTGATGAATCTCTCAAGTTTATCAGAACTCTTCATGAGACTTTGACTGACTTTGAATTACCAAGAATCATATGCCAGGTTTAATATTGATTTGCCATTTCAATCGTATAATTGGATCAATTAATGAATCCATCACTGAATACCAGGTCTGATGTATCCGTAGCAACTGCATGTTTGTATAAATTTCCAATGGGAAATTTGTTACCTATTTTTTCAGCCTAATTAATGTTAAATTGAGAGTCTTAAAAAGTGCTCTGAATGAATTGGCAAATCTAATATCAAGATTTTATAAGTCTCTCAAGTGTTTTTTCTGTTGCGGCTTGACTGGGAGCACTTCTGAATACGTTTCTTGAAGGGGTGCTATATAAATTCTTTGAATGAATGAACGAGTATCTGTTGACTGCATTTCTCTTGTGTTCCAGCCTTTGATCAGGCTCTGTCAAGTGTTACCACGGCTCTGGCAAGAAGTATTGGATATCGGAAAGTCTCTCTTGGGAAAAACTTTGCAAGCAACAAACTCAAGTATGGGTGGCTATTGCTCATGTTCTTTATTCATTTCATTTCAAGAATTTGTAGAGTACCTCTTCAAGAAGCCTACTCTGTAGTTCAAAACTTTGTTTTTAAATTCCATTTGTCTATTGATTTATATAAATATGAATTTTGAAATGATTCATGGAAACTGAGTTTTGCTATTGCTTGGTTTTGAAAGAAATGAAAAGGTTGAATAACATTTTATGCCTCAAATTTTAAGTTATTGTTTTTGTCTTGTTAAACTTGCAGCAATGTACCATGTATTAATGCTCACTTGACCAGTTATTCAAATATTTTGCTGGTGTTCTGTGCTGATAAATGTCAATTGATTTCTGAAATGACCTGTCAGCACTGCAGAGAATGGCCGTGGATAGTACATTAATATTTGTGAAAGTTTACACATAAGTCGCTCCTTTTAATTAGATCCCCATCCCTAAAGTTCCTGTAAAATCGATGAATTAAGTTCCAACTAATCAGTGTATTAATGATTTGGGGATGTAGTTGCTCAAATCTGCTTAAGACAAAGGAATTTGATATTGCACAAGAGCACTATGATTAAGCCTAACTAGAAACTATGTACTGCACAGAATATTGTCTTATATTCCTAAACTTTTGTTTTTTATGGCTTGATCAAAGCATATCCTACAAGACTTACTTAGGTACTATAGCCATTTTACTTTAGCTGACTTGCTCTAGCAATGTAGATCTATCTTGCAAGAGTGTAGTGCTTAGCAGGAATTAACTAATGTCAAATCATTCTTTTAAAATTTGTTTATTTAGAAATATTCCAAAGATTCTAGACAGTGTTGCTCAACTTCTACAGGCTGAGGCCTCGGTAAGACTGTCAGTTTCTTTTAGCTTCAAGCAATGTGAAATTTTTCTTATTAAGCAATATACCATTCTTCTTATGATGCCTCTTGCTGTTTGTTCCATATTATGGAAAGCGTTAGGAGGAAATTTATTGGCAAGTTCTTGGTGTAATTGGATAACAAATAAAGAACTCATGTTTTATGTAAACATGCTTTCATATTCTGGCTTTGTTCTTTATAAATTATCAGATAGGGTCTACATCTGATTGCCTTCTTCAAATTATTTTAATTTGTTACTAAAGAATATTGAGAGCCTCTGCCTGGACGATCTGAGAATTAGATCGGATGTTACGGTCATACTGAATGCTCTTGGAACAAACATCTTTCTCACAGAATTGGACATCAGGTAAGAGACATTCAAGCCAAGTCAGATGGGTTTGGTTCTGGTCCTCAAGTCAGATGGGTTTGATTCTGGTCCTCAAGTCAGATGGGTTTGGTTCTAGTCCTCAAGTCAGATGGGTTTGGTTCTGGTCCTCAAGTCAGATGGGTTTGGTTCTGGTCCTCAAGTCAGATGGGTTTGGTTCTGGTCCTCAAGTCAGATGGGTTTGGTTCTGGTCAACATAGTAGAACAGTTTAGTTCAGGTGAAAAGCAAAGAGAGAAATTCATTTGACCAATGAATTTAATGTCTTGCTTTTGCGGAATGTCACAGATGTTTGATGAGATGAGAGTAGGCCCTACTTCTGGTTGGTTGGTTTAACTTAATTTAATCCAAAGATTGGGATAGATTTCTTCACACTTAGTCATTAGAACTGGGCTTCATGATTGGAAGTTAAGACATGATCACCGCTCTGCTGTGGATTTGATTTGGTTAACTACAATTGGTTGGTGGGTTGCAGTGGAAACCAGATGGGAGATGCGGGTGCCCATCTCCTTGGCAAGGCTCTCCAGGTCAACAGCAAGCTGACAACAGTCCATTGGGATGGAAATGGAACAACAGCAACTGGCTTTGCCTGTTTAGCCACATCCCTTACCAAGTAAGAGTTTATTGCTCCATTATTTGTCATTACTATTTATTATCTATTTCCTCTGGGTTACTAGTGAACTGTGTTAAAGTTTGCCTATGAATGCTGGTTCTGTGGTTCAAATCTTTGTGCTTCATGTAAAGCTTTTGCAAATACTATTCAAAATTTGATGCTCTCGTCTACACTCCAGACGACACAAACTCATTTTAGAGAGGCTCATAATAAATGTTTAATGAAAGGCCTGACAACTGAGTAAGTAGAGTGTTTTAGGGTAGTGGGTATCAATATGGCAATGGAGAAAGCTGTGGTTCATTAGAGGGCAGACATCTCCTTGTAACAAACCATTACAGTTCAATATATTACGGTTGAATATGCGCCTCTGCATAATTATGAATGTTGACCTAGGTCTTACTGATAATTACTTTGAGATTAGATTTCTGGAATATTAGTTGTCTTGTCTTTTGGCTGTCTTTTCGTTTGAATTTGGGAGCTCATTGTTGCAACTTTAATTGAATTTTTGGTCATTGCTCGACTGGTTAAGATAATGACCATAGACACCATTTGCAAATACTCCTTAGTAGAAATGCATGAATGCAGGCGACTGACGTGATGCAGTCATGGTGAATGGAAGACACTTGTTAGGTGATACTTATGTCAGTTGACTACTTGGTACTTGGAGGGCTGTTCATTCCTCCTTTGTTGACTCAACGTATTTATCACTTAAACACTTTCCAAAAAAAGCTGTTTGTACTAAGTGTCTGTGACATGTAGTTTTACAGTTGCAGCATGTTACTGTATTTAAGCGTTTTCTAAAGCACCTCTATAGTAGGATATAAGTGCTGTAATATGCCAAGCAAATTTCTGTGGACTGCAATGGCCATTGTTGTCAAAAGCGGTTGTTAAACTCAGGATCCATCTCTATAGTAGGGTGAACCTTTCAGAAGCACTGCTGCCAGTGCACAAGGCCCAGCAAATGGAAGCAGGTTTTGAGAAAAGCAAAAGAGGATGAGACTGCCAGATAGAATTGTAGAGCGATGGAGAAAGCACCTTGTAAAGAAAGGGACCAATTGAAGCAAAGGATCGAGACTGAGCCATAGCATTTCTAGAAAGGGGAACCAGGAGGTCAGATCTATAGGAGGATTGAAGTGGACGGTGGGAGAAAGCTAAATGAGGCTGAAGTATTATGTAAATTAGATAATTCGACCAGGTATGAATAGTAGTGAGGTGACATGTTGCACTGAATTATGGTATTGTTCAGCTTATAATATCCTGGCATGCAGAGCAGCATTGCCATTAAATTAATTATGTGTTAACGTTGGCTTTCTTTTGCAGAAACTTCACTATGAAACGAATGCCGATACCAGTTATTGATGTCACTGCTGCTCTACGCAGTAACCAGGATAAAGTTATACAGGCCCTGAAAAAGGTAGACATGACATGTGTGCTGTCAGGAGCTGTTGTCATGTGGTGATTTTTCACCCAATCAGTTCACTTAACAAGTCAATCAAATCAGTCTCTCAGAGCGAATGAGTTTTAAATTTGTTTAAAATTAAATTTAGAAATAATTATAGATCAATAATTTGTTTAAAATTAAATTTAGAAATAATTATAGATCAATACGTTTTTATTTTTTTAAATTTCCTTCCTCATTTTTTGATATGAAGTACTATAGTGGGAGAGAGGTTCTTTGAAGTAGCGTAAAAAAGCAACTTGGGGACACCAGTATAATTCATTTAAAATGCTGATAGAAGCAGATGTTCCTCAGAGCAAGGGTTGTAGACTTGTGAAATGGGTTGTATGTTAGTATGATAGTCTCAATGGACACTCACAGCCTTAATGTGAAGCTAGAAAAATTGGGCTATGAAGCATGTTTTAGGTCAATTTGCAGTTGATCTAGCATAGGCTTAAACGTCTTCTAAACCATTTTCTAAAGCACCTCTATAGTAGGATATAAGTGCTGTAATAAGCTTAGCAAATTTCTGTCGACTGCAATGGCCATTGTTGTCAAAAGCGGCTGTTAAACTCAGGATCCATCTCTATAGTAGGGTGAACTTTTCAGAAGCACTGCTGCCAGTGCACAAGGCCCAGCAATTGGAAGCAGGTTTTGAGAAAAGCAAAAGAGGATGAGACTTAAAAGCCTTGCCAAGTTATGTTATGAATTGGAGGCAGCATTACTCTGAGGATTGACATTCTGCCAGTGTTTTCAAAAGTACTGGTGTAAGCTATTAAACTATGAAGTACACATAACTAAAAATTCCTAAGTAAAAGCATAAGTCACAATACTGAACTGGAACAGTATTATCTGAAAATCAAAATTTCTTATTGAAATTTATGCAATTTTGAAGAAGTATATGCAAATCAACATTTTTTTGGTGTCTTTTAAATGACTGTCAAAGGCATTTATAGTGCTATAACATCAAAACAGGAAATTTCACATCATGTATGTGGTTATAAATCCAGACCATTTTTCAAGCTATAAACTGCTTTAACTTCTTCTATTTCCTTTTGTTTAAATGCACCCGAGAGAAATGATGAAATGAGATTTACTTTTTTAGATCGATGCCATCTTACAACGTAACCAGGATCCTAAGAATTATTCAGCTGTGCCAAGCTACAGGCTGCAGCAGAGTTTCTTAACAGGAACTTCTCAACCGGTGATTTGAATATGTGGGACCATACAAGAGATATTCTGACCTTATTAACAGATTATTGAATACATGTGACAGTATATGGAAATACCTTTCCTAAATCAGAGAAGTCAATATCTGAATTTTTTTCTTGTTTCAGCCTAATACCTCTTCTTCTGGGGTTTTTATCCCATCTGAAATTGTTCGCTTTATTTGAGTGGAGGAGCTGATGAGGAGACAATTCCTGCTTTTAAATTCTGATTCCAGTTTACATTTCATCCATATGCATTACGATTTTTATATAATTTTTTTTGTAGTTTCACTGTGAGAAATTTGTAGAAATATCTGTGAATGTTGTAGCAGTTCATTATGTTTTCTTGAAAATTATAATGAAATTTATTTCAGGTCCTGGATCAGCTTGTATCACAGATTCGAGATCGGATTCAGTCTCTTCAAAAGTTTGAGCATAGCAACAGTGAGCGTGAAGAAATAGAGAGCGCTACTAAGCTTATTAGGGAAGAACAAGCTGTTAGCCGTGTATGTATTTTGAGTTGTTTCATCATTCACGCTGTCATCGTTTATAGCCAGTGTTATGCAGCTATTGTTTTGTCCTTGGACGCTTTAACCACAATAGCCTATTATAAGTGACTGGGAATCTAATGCCATTTGCCATTAAAGTTTGAAGTCAGCTAAAAACTGCCATTTATCCTTTAAGCCAATTTTACTTTTATATCTATCCATCGATTGTCATGTATGTTACAATGTACCATTGCAGTCCATTGTAAACTGAAATGTATTGTATATGCACTTGGTGTACATTATGCATTGTCTGTTAAGCCTATGGAACTTTACAATTTTTCAATTGGTCTAGTATAACTGTTACTTCTAGCCTGTTTTAGACGAACTCTCTCTTATTCCTGAACTTCAATGAAGTCTACAACCATGCTATGCTGGTGGCTTGGAATGACAAGTACATAACTCTGTCTGAAAGAAAGTTTCATTGTGTCCTTTTAGATTTTCATGGAACTGCATAAGTTGTCAGCAAGCTTAGAATCGCCTGAAGGAGCCTTCTACACAAAACTTGAGTCATTTCAAAAGGAAGTCCAAAGTCTTATTGGAAAACAGTTGCAGGTTGAATCATGTGGCATTCTTATTTTCTTATTGAAATCATGTGTCATGTGATCCTATTGAAATCATGTGAAATTTGTTTCCATGAACTAGTTAGTCAATTTGTTGAGCTGTCATCCATTTATATAAATATCTGAATGGTGCATGTCCACAAAAACAACTAATGTGGTTTCACTTTACTTACTTATTTACTTTCTTTTGACTGCAGCAATTAAGATGTTTGAGTTGTTTTATAGTTGTCTTTTGTACCAAATGTTTCAGGGTACATTAGGTGAGGCTATAAAGACTCTGGAAAGTCTCTTTCCAGTTACTCTTAAGAGACAGGTATTTTTCATTCAATATATTTCTAGTCTTGTATATTTAGAAAGCAAAATCTGTCAGAGATTCTTGTCAGATGTGTGCTATGGAGATCGGAGATGTGACGGAGGTTTCTGCTCGGTGGAAGATACCTTTCCAGGTTAATCTGTGAGATAAGTTTAGGTTATTAGCCATTTAGCCATACACAGTGTCACTGCAATGTTTTCATTAGCTGTTCATAGCATTGCATTGGTTGGTATAGTAGGCATTGCCATGTTTTTTCTTTCTTTACCGGGGTATTACTTGAAGTATTGGCACCATGGCATTCTACCATTTTAATAATCATGTAATTTGTAAATTGCCAAAATTATGAATTTCTCTGAAAAATGTGGGAAACCTCAATCTTTATTGAGGTATCCACGTGGTTGCCGCTGTGCCACTGTGTGGCACAGTGGCCGATCGGTTAGAGCGGTCAACCCGTAATGTTCAGTGTGTGCTGAGTGAGCGGGTTTGACCCTCGTCCGAGGCATCAGTTACTGTGTAGGGAACTTGAGCAAGTCCTTCGCACACAATTGCTCTGCATTACAACTGCAATTGTGCCGTCGAGGCGTGTGTATGCACTTCTGAGCAAAAAATGTTGGAAGAAGGGCGGTATCAAATTTCGGTAATAAAATAAAATAAGTCTTCACCTGGTTGTAGAATGAGATAATGGTAGCAGAAGTGGTTGTGAAATGAGGTAAGAGAGGCATCAGGGGTTGTAAAATGAGATACGGATAGTGTATGAGGTTATAAAAAAGAGGTAAGAGAAACGCTCCTATATTGGATTGAGGTACACTTATTTACATTACCGAAGACTCCTTACTAGATATCTTGGGTGCTGTATAAGAGTGCTTTATTCAATTAAACTTACTTGATTTGCTTAAACTGATATTCATTTTGTTTGTTGTTTATCTATCAGTTCTGCTTTTGCTTATTGTCTCACAGACTAAGACCCTATTATTGGTTATCATCTGTTGTTTTTCTCAGCCGTTCTCTGATGAATTGAAGTCAACGTGTAAGGAGTATTGCTCTTTGTCAACCGATGTTCTTCAAGAGACGATCGTTGATCGAATGGGATCGGATTTGATGAGAAAAACACTCGATCTTCAGTTGATCATCTTCACTCAGATTGTTACATTCCTTGTTGAAGAGCTTCTCAAGGGTCTACGTGATAAACTGACGTCACTGGTGTGTGAGCATTGCTTTATATAGCGCATGTTTATTGCAGTTATGACTTTTGTGTCTAGTTATGTTGTAAGTATTTGATTGGACATTTACGGAATCAAAACTTCAGAACCTTTGCAATGTCATCCTGGTGATCTAACAATTATCAGCTATCGATCATCAGGCAGCTATGACGGTTAACCAACTAAGAGAACGATTAAATTGATTATAGGCAAGACTGTTGTAGTAATGAAATTTTATTCTTTGTTGTAACCTCTAAACTCACAAATCTCATTAATTCTGCAAAGAGTGTTAAATTTACCAACCAAGTAATTTAATTTGAGACAAGGGTGTTGAGAGATAAATATACAAGGATTGATGTTTTGTTGATCATTGTCTTGAGTAACTAGACAATCTTTTCGAGTAAATAGGCATAATATGAACAATAATTACCTTAGTAGAATAGAAAATTCCAAATAAGTTGATAGCAAATTACAATTATAAGTGCAATATGATGTATGTTTAATGCATCATTTGCATAAGACACATACGTCCTCTTGTTTAATAATGCGATGTTTTTAGACAAGGGACTTCTTTTGTTATCAGAACTTATGACCATATACTTTTTGATATAATCCTAAATTTACTTTCATCGCATTCAGCTACAACCTATGAACAAAGTGCAAACCATCTATAAAATGTTGTGCCAAAAAAATATTTATTTTGAGTAATTAGGCAACCTATGTGAGTAACTAGTCAATCTTTTTGAGTAACTAGGCAGTGTATTCGAGTTACTAGATAATCTATTCAAACGTGACAAAGTTCATATTTTGTGCAGTGGAAGTTCGGGTAATGAAACTGAACGGGAATTGGCAATGTTACATAATTGAAATTGTCTAATCTTATAGACTTTTAACTGCTGATTATAGAAATGCTTCTATCACATGGGCTTTAATATTTTGAAATGAATATCTGTTGAAATGAGTCATTACGTAGCTTCCTGCTGTAGCCAATTAGACATGTCCAATTAAGTCTTCCTTATGGAATCTCAGCCTCAGAAACTGCTGTCATTTGTAGTCCAGCCTCTTCAATTGTCTTTTACAATGTTTGTTTAGTCACAGATTTGTTCCCAACGCCAACAAATGGAGGACGTCACCATGACTTCAAGCATCAGTCAACGCGTCAGTTCACTTTCCAAAGAGTCCAAGAACAAAGTATTTATTTCATGCTACATTATGTACATCGGCCGTTGTTCCCCTGGGCAGCACAACATCACTCGTTAAATGAAATTTTGTTTGGTCTTTGCTGGGGTTTTTGGCTGGTCATGATCTCAACTATCATTTTGTTGGTACTTTGATTGTTTCATCTTCATCATCTTCATAGGAATTTGTCCTCTTGTTGGTCAAAATTGTCATGATGTAAATGAGATGTTGTATCTGTGATGTAGATGGGTACTGTGCACCAGTCGATGCAGATACGAATGGTTAGACCAAAAACCATCATGTTTGAAGGTTAATTTGAACTTCAGTTCTATCATTATAATTCTTTTAAAATAATTCATTGTTCTAATCAATATGATATTTGCTTCCTAATTGAAATTGTCTAATCTTATAGACTTTTGACTGCTGATTATAGAAATGCTTCTATCACATGGGCTTTGATATTTTTCAGAACTTTCCATTGCCAAAATGGTGCATTTCAGTCTAGTAGTATCAGATGTTATGCTTTTATAATTTACATTGCAGCAAATTGTGAGAATGTTGGAGTACTCTACTTAAATCATTTTAATTCACATAATATTGTGGTTGATTTGATTGCTGATATTCATATGCTTACATACAGGGGCTGACGGCGGTGAATTGATGGCAGATGGTAAGAGAATTACTTCAATCCTTTTAGTTATTCAGTACTTGGGATCATGAAACAAATTCAGCTTCTTTGTGGAGAAGATAACACTTACTATCAGCTTATCAATAACACTTTTCAGGTAACTTGTGTATGTCGAGAAATGCGGATCATTCTTATATGCTTCCTCTTGAAGTTAAACGAGCGACTGTCTGAGGATAGTGTGTGCAACCTTCTTCTGTTAGCACTTACAGTTCCTGAGCCTTCCCATTATTTTGAAGTTAATTTAGCTTTTTGCTCGTGGCATACTTCGTGCAGGCAAAACAAGGCTTCCACACCCATTGCACAGCATGTGAGAATGCTTGGGTTGTGAAGCATTCTCCCAACTGTGCATTCATCTGCCCACATTATAGACTGGCAGATCATCTCCATGGTTGCTTCTTGTAGGCTGTAAGACTTTTGAACATGAACCCTGACCAGCTCATTCGCTTGTGCTGTATTAAAGCAAGTAGCTGGAGATTTTATGGATGAGGAGACTGGTAAAATAGATGGAAAAGTTATGAGGAAGACAAGTGAATCTGGAACGTTTCTGGATTGTAAATAGCTGATGAGTGTTGGAAGATGGAAAAGTTTATAGAAAATTGTAGGTTTGAGATAAATTTTGCTGTGGGTGCACTAAAGGACCTTTTGTAAGGTTATTTAAGAACCAATTGGTGCAAAGAAATAAAATATATAGTGAAGACATTGAATATGAGGCAAATGATGTAGCTAAAAGTTATCAAAGAAATGTCTGGTCATATTAGTCATGATCACCAACAAAATTTTTTGGAGATAGTATGCAAAAAATATTTTTTTGGCATAACATTTTATAGATGGTTTGCACTTTGTTCACAGGTTGTAGCTGAATGCAATGAAAGTAAATTTAGGATTATATCAAAAAGTATATGGTCATAAGTTCTGATAACAAAAGAAAAGTCCCTTGTCTAAAAACATCGCATTATTAAACAAGAGGATGTATGTGTCTTATGCAAATGATGCATTAAACATACATCATATTGCACTTATAATTGTAATTTGCTATCAACTTATTTGGAATTTTCTATTTTACTAAGGTAATTATTGATCATATTATCATTTATTGTTTACAATTCATCTGAAGAATAGTTTTTCGGGGGAAGAAATTTATTTGCGCTAACTAAATTCTTGTGTGCGCTGACCCTACGACCCGTGTGCATGCGCAAATGTGCACAGCTTAGAGGGAACACTGATCACCAACTATCACCCTGATGGTGATATGTCTGATAGTGTCAGAGATATGTTTTGTCATAGTGATTTTTTTATTGATGAGGACAGTCTTTTGGATAAAACTTTTTATGGTCACATCAGTTAGCCTTCTTACAGATATTTTGCAAAGATTGGGAAAATGCCCTGTCAATAGCCTATATAATTCTTGATATCATTTGAATCTGACATGATCAGCAGTTTATAAGTGTGTTTTTGAATCTAAGTTTTATAGACTTACATACTTGATGATGATTTAAAAGGTTCCAAATCTTGCCATCACTACCCTTAAGACTGAGAGAGCTCCTGAGTAGGCAATCTAGAAGGTGCAATGGGCGCTATATAAAGTTGCTGTAATAATAATAATAACTTTTCCACTTTCATGGTTAAAATGGGATGATTGCTTTTAGAAGTTCCATTATCTGCTACAAAGTCTAATGCTTGCTAATCCTTTTCAATGCTTCATCTCTACCCTCAAGTTCATCTTCCAAATCTTGGAAAATTTAGTTGCTTATCACCTGATCTAATTTGCCCTTCTTTCCACAACCTGTACCTTCCTTTCAATTCTGAATACTGCACATACGCTTCCACTGATACTGCACCTTGCACAATCACATGTCAGCTTCGTATCAAATATTATTTATATCACTGATTATAATATAGTTCTGCATAATATACTTCATAATATATTTCTTCACATTGTCAATAACTTGTTTGGTCCCATATGCTGGTTCCTCCCTTAGTTTGTTCACCTCCTACCTAAATCCATTCTCAATAAAATTGTGTAAATTGTCACATTTCTGCACCCGCTCAACTGTATTGTGGTGTACAAACACGTGTTTTTGTATTGATCCTACTGTTCACATCATTGTAATTGAGCATTTATAAAATGTCACTCAAACTGTTTTGTGGCAAATCCAATCCAAGTTCGTGCTATAGCTAACAAATTATAATTAATTTCAGGAGTTTGCAAAACCGAAGAAGAGAAAAAGACTTATCATTTTTGATCTAAAGTAATTCTTGAACTTTGAAACAAAGTTTGGAGATGAAAAATATCTATTATTATTTCTATTATTTCTATTATTTATTACTACTGTTAATTGTCATTATTTTGTAATTTATCTAATGTAATATACACTTTGACGCATACACACATTCACATGTGGTCCAACTGTGTGATGGTATCTGACAGTTTAGTAATGAAATTCATTAGACATGACCAGACCGAATGTTCAAAGGAGAGCAGGTGCTTTATGGTGAACAGTATTATATATTATTGTTTGACACTTATTTCCTTGGAGATGTTCTTTGACATTTTGGTTATAGCTAAACAAATCAGATTGAATGGAACATTCGGTGTTAAAGCGTGGCATTTGTGGATAGTGCTATTATCTCTTTATTTTCGACTGCCTTGTTGCTTGCTTACAGCGATGCTTTCTAAACTGAAGGGTCATAGCTTTAAAGTCGTTAGAAGGTATGGACTTCTGATGTTACTAATATTGTTGCATTTCAACAACTAACATTTATCATGTTTTTATTGTACAATTTATCTGCATTGTTAATAAATAAAATTATTATTGTTATTGTATTGTTGTTGTTATTATTATTATCGTTGCGTAGTTTGTCAGTACTTTAATGAATCCAATTTAGTTGCATTTCTCTGACCAGTAGTTAAGTTGTCTTGGATACTTTCTGCCCTGATGTCGAGCTTTAGTTCTTCTCCAGATATTTCTGCCTGAAATATGTCCAACTTGTGATGACTTATGTTAAAATTTGGATAAAATTTACTGTTGGCTTCTCAATGCAGTTTATGTGTGATGTTGAGAAATTTGGACTTGTTCATATTTTGTAAAATATGTAATGACTGTATGGTAGATTAATGACTGCGGGCTAATTTATTACTTTTTGATTCAATCACTTCTCCTGTAGACCTAATCTTGACTTCTGACTTAATAGACCATTCTTATGATAGGTACTTCTATTAGGTCTTCAGATTAGTACGACAGTTGAAATTGGATGAAATTAATGGTTGGTATTGGATTGTTATCTGTAGAGGTGTTTGATGAAGCTTCTCTGCCTGCCACATCGAAACCAAATACAGGTATTCTCAAGAATACTCACTCGTCATCTGCTAAGTGCTTTAGAGTTTTAGACCTTACAACAACTTCATTTATTGTCTGATATGTGTGAAGGACATTGTGTATGTTTGAAGTGTGGCAACTGAGGGTTGGGGGTTGTCGTGGTCATAGTGGCTGCAAATTCAAAGGGTTTTGTCTGTCTATTTCCTTGCCACCCTTTATCCTCTTTCAGTTTACACGGCGTCAACATACCGCAGAGATCCATTGATGACTTCCATCAAGTCAACGTCCAGGTTTCAAATCATGGATAAATTGAAGAGGAAATAACCACTAAGCTAAATTGAGAATTTGGTTCTTGAGCCTCAAATATAGAAGGAAAGGTTTACTCTGTTGAACTCATAATCCTTTGTAAAAACTGTTGAAAAATTTGGTTGGCTTATGTATCTGGCAAAACATCATTCTGGAGTCACCTTGCTTATTCTAACTTGCTTCTTGTTGGTATTGCAAAGCCAAACTTTCTAAAATTGCAGAGTTCAGAACTCTTTGGCTAAAACTGTGGTGCATATATCAGACTATCAGCTCTATGTAACAGACATTTCTGCTTAAACTTTGAATTGGTTTCCTTTCCTGCAAAAGATTTATTTCAAATTGGGGCTAATCATTAATAAAACATCAAACTCTGGTCAACCACAATGCTCATGAATAAGCTGGTGTCGCACGCTTAACTGTCCTAAACCCTGCCATAGACTGGACCATTCATGTCAGAGCAACCATCTGTGCATCATGGTGATAATGGCACTCTAGAAGCCCTGGGATTAGATTGAACAGTAGCTGTGAACTGAAATCCTGTTAATCGTTCAGTTTTTCTGCTTGTCATAATGTTCATATAATCTGCCAGCCTTCTATTATACTCAAGTCATTTTTATTTGGCCACAGCCTGGCTGAGAGCGCCTCTGAGTAGGTTTCTTGAAGGGGCACTATCTAAATTTTCGAAATGAAAGAATGAAAGAATGAATGAATATAATATATATATCTTATACAATATTCTGTGAAAATGGCAGATGCTGTTCGGGCTAAGAGTGCTGACGTCATTCCTCCTCATTCGTTGTCCAACAAGAAACAACCAGCGTCAACTGGTGACATTTCAGACCTTCCAGTTAGTCCACCACTGAAGAATCTCCGCTGGAATCGTCCAAAGCGCGAAAAAACTCATGCAGCAATGTCTGTAGAAGGAGTTTACGATAAGTGGAGCGACGAGGAAAATGATGACGAGGATGATAAGGAATCGGGGAAGAGTGAAAATGAACAGACGCCACCACATCAGAATGGATCTGAAGATCTGAACAATAACAAGGAAACGTATGTCTCTCTCTCTCACAATTTAATCATTCATTTCGCTGTCATTTCTTTTTTGCTGTTAAAGTTTTGTATTTTTAAGGTTTCTATCATCCTCTTCCACTTTCCCTGTTTATTTCTTTTCTATTTTCTGCTCTATGGGGCTGCTATCTTGTCATTCTGCTGTCTCCTTTTTCTTATATTCTGCTATTCATTTGCCTTCTATACTTTAGTCTGTCAGTAAGTAAGCAGCCTTCAATTGCATCTGCCAAGTACACCAGTGTCTTATTGTACTTGCATACAATGGTAATGTACAGTTTTAAAATGATTTATAATAGGATAAGATTGGAAGTTTTTCTGCTTTCAATTATTTGTTCTTATGTCCATTCCCTCTTGCTGATTTCGCTTCTTTGTCTTTGATTTCCTTTCTTCTTTGCTGATATCCTTTTTTCTACTTTGATCTAATTTTTCTACTCTTATTGCCTTTCTTTTTCCCTGATTTTTTCCTTCTTTCTATTTCCATCTTTTCTTCCCTGATTTTCTTTCTTCTTTGCCTTTCAGTTCTCCTTTTACATGTTCTGCTTTTCTTGCTTTATTCTCTTCCTGATTAAATGTTGAATATGTATGAATCTGTTTCTTATTGAAAATTTTTTTGCCAGATATCAGCAATCAATTTAACAGTTTACCCAAAATCATGCGTGCATGTTACAGAGCCACACATAATCTTGATAATAATATGGCACTGTTATCAGAATAGGAACAAGGCTGGCTAATGATGTCAGACACTAAATTGGTACAGATAACTATGTATTTACCCTTCGACCATGTGCTGGTTATGTACCATAGCCGTCTAACCAAGTCTCAGTGAGATGTACCCTACATATTTTTCTTGTGGAGAAGGCTTTTCTGAGGCATTATCTATAGACTACATAAGTCGGCATGCTAAATTTACTGCAGTCTATGGTCTGAAGGAAACATTTGCCTAATGTGAATACTTGTTAACCTCTGCTTGTGTACAAGTTGTTTCCCTGTTAACTGTGATTCCAAGAGGCCAGCATTCAAACCTAAGGCCACATACAGGGCAGACTAGATGACAGCAGAGAACATGCATTATAGCACACTTGAAGACCGATATGCCTGTAAAAGTGATAATGCTGAAAAATCAATTTTTGCAGCATGTTGGTGTTTTTGCATTGCACTTTAACCAGTACAGCGTGTTAAGTGAGTAGTGTTGGGGAAAATAGCACAACTTTATGTTAGCAGAATTTGAGAATGCGCTCACCATTTAGCACTGTATTACCACGCCAAGTGAAACCAAAGCAAAAGTTACGATCCCTATGACAAACATCTTAAAGCTGATGCAAGGCTACCAACTTTGGTCTCAATGCCCAGTGTTGGGCCCGAGACCAAAACTTCGAGACCAAGACCGAGAGGTCTAAAACCAAGACCAAGACCGGGTGGTCTGAGACCAAGACCGAGACCGGGTGGTCCGAGACCAAGACCCCAAGACCAAGACCGATACTCTTTTTTCATAAACAATTCAATTTATTAAGACGCTAAAATGGTAATTTTATTGCTGAAGAATACTAATCTTAATAATGGTCTAGAAAACAGCTTTACCAATCAGTATGAACTTTGCGGTTCAGCCCTTGGCTTCTGCCTGAGAATATCACACTACTGTATACATTACTTACAGTATATAATAGGTAAATACTTCAAGACATCTGAACAAGTAGATTAACGTTCCGTTTGAATGGTGTAGGCCTACTTGTACTCGGAATTGTAGGTTAACAGGGACCACATAATTATTAGATTGTTCCAAAACCTTGAAATTTGTGAGAGCAAATTTTTAAATGGCTGGTTCGGTTGCAAATGCAATTTTTGCCCATATTAACATGTATATATAAATGGTCAGCACATCATAAATCGATAAAAATCGCGTAGGGCCTAAACATCCGGTGTCTCTAATAATCGGCAATAACCGACAAATATCAATGAAATTGCTCTAATATGGCAAATGACCAAGAACGCTAACCTAAGACGGAGACCAATCCCAAGACCGGTCCTTTAAGACCAAGACCGACGCATTCAAGACCAAGACCGATGGTCCGAGACCAAGACCGATGCATTCAAGACCAAGACCGGAGTTTTCCAGTCTCAAGACCGTCTCGAGACCAGGACCGCGGTCTCGAGACCATATCTCTGTCAATGCCAGACATCTCTGTTGATCATCTGTAAGTGTGGTTGATGCCAGAAGGGCCATTGAATATAACAAACAGCAGCTTGCTGAATAAAATAGGTTCAGAGTTCAAGGTATATGATAATTATCAAATGTGCAATCACGCAGAATGTCTAATGAGATGAAGAGGTTGTTGTATACATGCCGATTCAAACAATTTGAGTGAGACCTTTATTTTTTATTTCAGGGAGGTTCCATTCAAGTTTAAGCCAGTGGTACATGGTGGCAAGACCGGATTTCCTGTTCTACCGGTTCCTGGAAAACCTGTAAATGGCAGGGTCAGATATATTTTGCCTTTTTCAGAATAAAAATATCACTGCAATTAATTTTATGTGGTTATTTAGTAAAACTGCATTGACAGATTGCATTGTGTTCTATTTTAAATCAATATCACATTGTTTCATTTTATTTGAGGTTGTCGAAAGGTGTTTTTGTAATCGTAATCTTCACATTTCTAAAGTGCCACTCAAAAGCCAATTGCAGGGCACCAGGTTATTCATGAGTGCCACAGCAAGTCCATTGGAGGTTTGAGTCTAGTTTCTAGAGAGTTAGAGGAGAAATAGTATCTGTTAAGGCAGGTGGCGTTTGGGTTGAAAATAGGAAGCTTGTTGATCAGGTGGATTGGGGTAAAAGTTCTTGTAGAAGTGAGATTTAGTTTAGATTGGAAATCTGAGGGGTGAGGGATTGAAATCCTAGAAGTAGATGATGGTGAGTGATTGGGAATGATTGTAGAAGTACCTAAAAGTCTGAAATTCAGGAGGCAGGTCATTCAAGAGACATGGCAGAGTGTCGTTTTGATGAACTGCAAATTGTTAGTCCAGGAGGAGGCAGTTGAAATTGTAGTAAAATAGTTTTACTAACGGTTATTTATTGAAGTATTACTTTGTAGGCTGGAGAGTTTGGCCGAAAGACGATTCATCCCCCACCCAAGCAGTCCCCGATCAATCCCCCCATTGGCAACTTGCCGTTTGGTGCAACAGAGTCACCAAGTAAGTTTCTTTTTAGCATCTATTCAGTGGCAGTGTCCACTTCATTTCTGCATCAATGAGTCTCTTTGAGTTGCTGAACTGCAAGTTTTAACAGTTACATGTATGGTTTTGTTACAAACTGCCTGGTTACATGACTACAGGTTACATCTGTAGTCAGTGGCGTCACTACCATTGAGGCGCAGAGGCCTCCAATGGCTTTTTATAATCTTTTTATTGAAAAATAACCTGAGCTGCCCGGCATTTATAGCATTACCACAGAGACTGCTGACAGCATGCTTTAATCATTCTGCTGTGGCAGGAGTTTCCCGCCTGATATTTGCTGCATAAACTTGCATTAGCCTACTGTATGAATGATCTAGTCGGTGATGAGTTCCCGCTTTGAGTAGTACCACTTTGCATGATTATGGTGGTGTTATCACCAACAAATGATTATTGCTGCATATTGTCATTTACAAAAAAATCTTAGGGTGACGGTCTACAGAATGGAGAGGACGTCCGGTGGTAGCTGAGATAGGTTTCCTGATAAGATCACATAGATAGAGTGGAGCTTGACCCAATAGCGCTTTGAATGTAAGAAAGAGAACTTTGAAATGAATCCTATCAGTCAAGGGAAGCCAATGAAGATGTTGAGCTATGAAAGTAGAAATATGTGAGAAACGTGGAAGACGGGCGATCAAAGGAGCAGCTGCATTGAGTACAGACTGGAGCGGAGTGAGGCGGAGTTTTGGTAGGCCGATGAGTAATGGGTTACAGTAGTCAATGCGAGAGCAGATGAAGGCATGAACCATGGTCGAAAAAATGGTTGAAGACACAGATCGTCGGATGGCGCGTAGGTGCCGCAAATGATAGAAGCTGGACCGAGAGAGATTAGAGATATGTGCAGAGAAGGATAGAGTACTGTCCAGAGTGACGCCCAGATTGCGGACATTTGTAGAGAAACTAAACTGAGGGAACCGCTTGGCAAGTAAAGCGTAATCAAGTTTAAGCAGCTGCTGGCAGGTGCCCAACCAGATCAATTTGAGGACATCCAACAGTTGAGATCAGCAGAGAGTGATTCAATAGATTGGCAAAGAGAGACCTATTAAACAGGTACAGCAGGAAGGGGACAATGTCATCTAGTACATCTACAATAACAAACGGAGGGAGGGGGTCAAGTTCACATGATTTTAGATTAGAACTAGTAATGAGATGACGTAGTTCTGAGTTCTGATTCAATGATAGGTCGGAAGTCCTAGAACTGAATGAAGGAGGTGGTGAGCCAGCCGAGGAATTTCGTAGATCATCCAGTTTAGTTGTAAGCATCTGTAGAAAGTCGTTCACTGAGAAGGAAGGATTCATTATTATGTACTACTCAAAACCCGAGCACGGAATATCATCTTATTCACCTATGCTCATTCATTCCATGTGGCCTTGTAGCTGCATATTCTCTGCTGACTGAATGCCATTGTATTCGGTGGTCTTTATATGTCAAGTTTTTTTGTCCATTGCTCTCGTGCAGAACTTTATATGGGACTGAATGTAGTTCTAAGGTTCCAATCAACCCCATACCCAACAGACCTGTTACAAGCCGTTACTTGGTAGGCTTCCTTGAGAAACCAGCAACCAATAAGTCTGACCAGCAACAAACCCAGCAACGTATAGAGTGGCTGAAATCCGTTGCAATTTTGTATTACAAACGTCCAGGATCCAACTGTAAGATGAGAGGTTCTTAATGCTGTATAGAGATTATGATATGTACATATGCAGGTGAATGTGTTGTAATTTTAGAAGTTCCGGTGAAGAAAGTGTCATCTGGTGAGAAACCAGTGGCAAATCCCAAACCAGGAGAGAAGCCAAACCGCACATCGGGTGAAATCGAGGTCAAGAAAGCGCAGGAACAGGAACAGTCTGCACCAAAAGAAGAAGGAACCGAATCCAAAGCCAAGGAACAGTAACAACAGTGAGAAGGAAACTGGCAGGAGTTTCCTTATTTTTCTCTGTTAGTGTTTTGAAGGCAACAGACATCAGATCATTAGAGCATAATGCCATTGTTCAGATTGGCTTTTTACTGTATTGTGTTGATTTTCATTTATATAGTGCCAGATGTTATTGTGTTCTGTTATTTTATATTGTATAGGTTTGTATTCGGTTTATGAAGATCTGGTTCTCTCAAGTGTTATAACACTTAGCTGATGAAGAAGAGCTGTAATGTAATCAGAACTTTATGTTGCATCGTTAAGAAGAAGATTGTTTGTGGCACTTGAGACGTGACTGGACCAGACTGCCATAAAATACAATTTTCTTCAGTTGTGGGTTTTACTAGTAAATGCATTGAAGGTTTTAATGTCATGTTGGGAAGATGTAAGTTTTTCCTTTTCACATCTTTCCTTGTGGTTACACTTGAATATATTGTCACACTCCTTGCACTGATAATAATACTGAATTTTATAAGCCTTTGGAATGAGTTATATATCGCATAATGTTTCTATTCATTATTATTATTATTATAATTATTATTATGTTAATGCAGTGTTTATGACAGTTGAACACTTAAAGATGAGCTGAGTTGGTTTCAAACTGACTTTTAGTGCATTGTTGCATTGAAATGGTCAGGTGCCAGAAATGCAAGTTGTATTTCGACATTGGACACTCACCAAGAGGTTTCCTGTCCAAGGGATTTAGGGCTGCATTATATTATCATTGTTGATGTTAGTTGATGTTGAAGTTAGTATGGACAAAATGTGGGAAAAGTATCTGAGTTACAAGATACACATGCATTGACTTCTCATGTATAGGAATATTTTTAATGTGAATGGAATGAGTTATGTGTTTTTCTCAACATGATCAGCTGTATGCAAAAACGTTCATAGGTTCACCAACCTTGAAAAAAGTCTCTATGGTTATCAATTAATCGAAAGAATACTGAGGCTTCACATATTGATTTTTTTTGGACAACATTATTTACATTTGCAGATCAACATATCTGTGTCCTTTAAAGATATTAACCAAATCAGTTGTGTTTACCTTATTAATTGACGATTGAATTGGTTTTTGCAGTACTAAACCTATAGTTTATCTTCCTGAAAGTTACAAGTTTTTCATTTATTCATAAAATGACATTTAGTATTAACCGAGCTGCATTATAGACATCCACGCTGCTGCCTATACTGTGGCACAGCCTAATATTGCTGTAACACTATTCACTGATGTAATGCTGCATATATAGTTCTTCAGATAAATATTTCAATTTGTCTATACTAGCTTTACTGTGTCTAATAGTCCTGTGCCGGATCAATGACTATCAGACCTCCAACTCACTCCATAAACTTTTTCTGCATCTCTCGGCAACAAGTCTCATATCTCAGTCTCCTTGATATTTCTGCAGCCTTTGACTGCATTGATTACAGCATCTTACTCCAAAGACTGGTTCGGTTTTACCATAGAATAGATAAAGGGCTTAATCTATTCTGTGGTTTTACCAATACCCTACAGGTATATCTTTTTGGATCACATCACCCATCTAACCTACTTATCCTACCTACTTCATGCATATCCGTGACCTTCGTAGTATCAAACCAATACAATACACTTCAATCCTCCCAGCCCTTGTACCTTTATCAGTTCTTTACAGTACAACCACTTCAACTTTTAACTTTAACCCCTTTGTCTTCAACCCTAACAAATGCTCCACCCTTCCGTCACCTCGATTCTCAGAAACCTTTGTGAACCACCCGATAGCCACATTTTGCTATGCCGCCTCTTTTGGAAGGATAACGAGGAAAAACTTGAGACAGCATAATCCATCCATAGGTGGAGAGTATGGGGGAGACTAGGTCCTGGGTTTGGAGGGGAACAGGTTGAAAAAATTTGGGTTTGGGGAGACAAGTCAGAAAAAAAATTCAATTTCCATAAACATAGATGTGGCGAAAAGGGACAAACAGTGCTCAAACACTAGAAATGTACAATATTCATGAAATATTGGAGATATAAGTAGCTCCATCCCATCCGTCCTGAAATTTTGGATGGGATCGTCCCCTCCTGTCCCCATCCAAATCTCTGCCCCTGAACGTATGAATACTGTGTCGAGACTAACTTCAATTCAATATCAGCATATTCTATTCTATGATATTTCTTGCAGAAGTTGCAGCTTGTATATGATTGCACTGCCGGTTACTCAGTGCACTATGCCTCACACAAAGCTTCACCGCTGTAGGCCCTGACCGATTCTAACACGCACGCGCACACATACACACACACACAACTACACGGCGAGGTCACGACCTCTCTAACACTGCCTGAATGTTAAATTAACTTGTAGGTCATCACCTTATAGCCTGGTGTCTTGCATCTCACATTGATGAGACGGTGTGCAGACAGTTAATCTCGCGACACTTAATCGCGTGACACTTAAACGACACTACGACACTTAATCTCGACGACACTTAATTTCGACCACACTTAATCTCGACGGTACTTAATCTAGCGACATATAATCGCGCGACACTTAATCGCGCTTATTAGAACTTGGTTCAACTGAGCTTGATTCTCTCATGCTATTAAGTGTCGCGCGATTATATGTCGCTAGATTAGGTGTCGAGATTAAGTAACGCCACTCTAACCCCACTTCGCCCGCTGCATATATATATATATATATATATATATATATATATATATATACAGGTAGGCAGAAGCGAGGCCTAGGAGACATCGCCAGACCAGGGCAGCTATTCGATCGATACTCGATTCGCTGCCTGAGAGGAAGCACGTGGAAGACCTCGCACATGTAGCTGGAGACGTGATTGAATTTGACTATGTGACCATTCGAGCAGCCGGCAGGCCAGCATAGAGAGAGCAGCAGTAGTCTAGACTGGCGGTCACAAAAGAACGGACAAGGGTAGCAGTAGCGGTAGGAGTAAGAGAGCGAGCGACTGTGCGTAATTGGCGCAGTTGGTGCAAGCATGGCTAACCCTGCCAACATACCCATATTGAGCCCATCTCCAAATTAGATGGGCTCATGGGCTGGGCTAGCCCGTGTCAAGCCCAGCTGGGCGTGAGATGAGGAGCCTATTATCCGAAAATAAATAATCCCAGATGAGATTACACTTCGCAGCCTTTTAGCCAACATTTGCAATATATGACTTTTGGGTGGGCGATTAGTGGGCTCGTGGGTTTGGGCTGCATACATAACGCCCAGATTGGATTGCGCTTATCAGCCCGTTAACCAACATAAACAATATCCAATTTTTGGGTGAGCGATGAGTGGGCTCAAGGGCTGCCCACATCACACCCAGATGGGATTACGCTTCGCAGCCCATTAACCAACTTTTACAATATCCAATTTTTGGTTGGCGATGAGAGGGCTCGTGGGTCCGGGCTGCCCACATCACACCCGTACGGGATTACGCTTCGCAGCCCATTATTCAACTTTTACAATATCCGTCTTTTGGCCCAAGCCCACGAACCCACTCATCGCCCACCCAAAAGTTGGATATTGCAAAAGTTGGTTCATGAGCTGCTAAGCGTAATCCCATCTGGGTGTGATGTGGACAGCCCAAGCCCTCGAGCCCACTCATCGCCCACCCAAAAATTGGATATTGTAAGAGTTGGTCTATGGGCTGCGACGCGTAATCCCATATGGATGTGATGTTGGCAGCCCAAGCTCTTGAGCCCACTCGTCGCGCACCCTAAGGTTCATTGCATATGTTGGTTAATGGGCTGTTATACGCAATCCCATCTGGGTGCGATGTAGGCAGCCCAAACGAACCACTGCTTCACATATATAGCAATGCGCCGTATGTCAAGCTATACTCAAGCCTATTCATGTATCTGCAAGCTATGCACTGACTTACAAACGCCGATAGGTCTTCCCTCCTATACCAAAGTTGCAAGGCGCAAGACTGTAAAAAATGTACGTTAACATAACGCTATGGCGAGCCGATTATTTAAAAATAAACCCTTCATTCAAGCCTTGTGGCCTGTCCGCCACAGTGCTATAGACTCCCTTGGTGGCTGGATGTCGTCAAATCGGCTTCAGCTGAACCCATCCAAAACTCAAATTATCTGGCTTGGCACCAGACGGCAGCTGGCGAAAATTGATCTCTGAGCCTTCGCTGTCCAGTTTCCCCTCTTCACTTTCTCCGCCTCTGTTCGGGATTTAGGGGTCACTCTTGACCAAGAACTCACCTTTGCTCAACATATCAATAATGTCTCTAGTAGTTGCTTTTACCAGCTTCGCCAATTCCGAGTAATATCTCGCTCTCTTACCCTCAGCGCCGCAGCTACTCTCGTTCACACCTTTGTTACCAGTCACATTGACTATTGCTCCTCAATATATGCTGGCCTCCCCCAAGTTCGGATTGGGCGTCTGGAGCGGGTTTTGCTTGCAGCCGCTCGACTGATCGGTGGGATTCCCAGAACATGTCAAGTATCAGAGTAGGCCTACATGCGGAATATCCTGCACTGGTTGCGTCTACCCCAGTGCATCTTATTTAGGGTATCTGCCTTAGTTTGGCGCTGCCTTGGCGGTACTGCACCTGCATATTTTCAGAAGCTATGTCGCCCTATCACTGCCAGTAGTGGTCGACGACCACTTCGCTCTGCCGTTCATGGCGACCTGATCGTCCCTTTTGCACGCACTTTCATAGTGCAGAATCGGGTTTTTCGGTCGTGGGACCTACCATCTGGAATGGACTTCCCATAGAGCACCGCCACCTACCTAAGAACTCATCATCTTCATTTTACGCCTCTCTTAAACTATCCTTTTCAGCCGAGGGTTAGGCCGGGAGCACCTCTGAGTAGATATTTTGAAGGGGCGGTCAATCAAGTATTTTTTGATTGATTGATTGATATATGCAGATCTCAAGTCAAAATCACGTTGATTATCCTGGTGCTATATGTACTATCTATCCACAATTCTGATGAATTTCATATAGGGATTATAGGCCTACCTATTTCTAGCTACAGGTCAAGATGTATATTGGTCCTTGGTTACAGGTTGTACATCGAGTACGAATCTTCAACATCCAGCTGAGGGAGCGAAGAGGGGTGGGGCGCAGAGCTAACGAACGTGAGCAGGGCCGTACCGAGGGCGGGGACAGCGGAGCCGTGGCATAGGGCGCAAATATGGAGGGGGCGCAAATTTCAGTACGACTTAACTTTTATTATTCTATAAATCCATTCCTTCTTAAAATATGGCCCTATTTTCATTCAAGAATAGAAACCAAAATTATAGTTACTGTTAAAAAGTGCAACTAAGAATGTTTTGGTAGGTAGGAGTTATACCATCTTTGGTTATACCAGTTAAATTATTTCTTGTGTATTAATAAATTTTATATAAAGAATATGCATATTTTACTTACTCATTATAATCAAAATGTAAAATATGGGGGCGCCTGATTGATGCTAGGCACCGGGCGCCATTAGAGCTCGGTACGGCCCTGCGAATGAGATCATTGTATATCTGTAACGTTGACATGTCCTTCTTTCACAAGACAGCATTGTTGGTTAAATAAGTGTATAACGTATAATAGGCGCCTATTTATGTTATCATAGAGCGGTTTGAATTTAAGCGAAAATTATTAGTATCGTTATTAAAGAATATGCTAGATTTACTTACTTATGTATAATATAGATGAACATGTTATCAATGCTGGACAAACGAAATGTCGTCATGGTTGCGTCAGCGTATTGACCCGCGGCTTGCTATATTTAGTAACAGCTATATTAAGAATGGCCGTGATTGACCTTTAGTTGCGGCAAAGATCACGAAAAAGACGGTCGAATTCCGGATTTTTGCGAAATTTTCGCAAATCTGCATCGCCAACTTCTGTTTCGATTGAATTTTGGTCGAGAAGTAGCAAGTAGACTTAACAAAATTCAAAACAACGATTTCTTATCGAATGTTTTCAGTTTGACGATCGAATTATCGATCTTAAGCTACACATTTTGATGCTATTATGTTATTTGCCATTTAAACCTGTCGATGATACTTTATAACTAGGTCTACTGGGGTAGGCCTAAAAAATTATTTCTGGTATTTTACTAAATGTTAAATTTAGCAAATTTAACTCTCTCTCCTTAATTAATCTGTTTCCTGTTGTGAAGGCCTATTGTTTTCTCTCTTTCTCTTATCTTATTTCTACATGGACGTGCTCTTGTCTTCTCTTGTTTTCGAGTAGCCTATATAGGTCTAATTACATGTTCGAATCTTAATTGTAGATTGAAGAAGAAAATTGAATTGAACATATTTTTAGTGCCTAATGGAGTATTGACAATAAGTTAACTGCGCTGTCCAGTGTGATAGTATAATTAATATGTTGATATTAAACAGGTCAATTTTCATTACCCTCATTACAGAGGTTAGGTTAGAAATCCTTACCATTTTTGAGATCCTGGGTCACTGAATCTTTTAGTTTGTATTTCTATATTTTGTAATCCTCTGTTGCTGGTCATGACTTTTGAAGACTTGGTGCTAGGAACTTATGGCATTGGATTCTTTGAAGCCATGACTGCTCCTCTGAGGTCGTTTTATTCTAGCCATAACCCAAGTATTTTCATGCAAGCAGCCATAACAAGACATGCAATTTGAGCTTCAGAGTGCCAGACGATGGTAGCTCCAAGTTAGCAAAAATAAATTGCTATACTTGACCTAATTGAAATACATTACATTCTTTACAATGTTTCCATCGAGGCCTGTACATGATGCCGTCAACCGCTGGTCGTGTGAGGCTCTTCATTCGAAGGATCTCGATTCCAGTCAGAATCAACTGCAATGATTCGGTTGACCGATTGTCCTACAAGCAGCTAGGTTAGTTCCAGTGTCTACTTTCTATGAAGGTTTACGACTTATCCGGAGTTGATAGAGATGGGAATGGTCGCTTAATTGGCGATGGACAGACGATTGGTTGCTGACAAAATCGTCAGGTCGTTTGGAAGATGCTAATAGCGGGATGTCAATTAAGATAATGAGACACACAGCAATTCCTGTCTTGTCTGCCAGTCTCTTTGTCATTTCTTTTCCTCTTGTCTTAAGTTTGCTTATAGCTATACCTCAATTTTGTCTCTTCTTTGATCTACTGACCCTATTTTCTCTCCTTCATGTGCCCAAAATTTTGTCTTATAAGGTCTGGCTGAACCAGATTTTTTATAAAAGCTTTTGACAACATATCTCTATGCTTTGCCATCGAAAAATTCGTTGGCATATTGCAGATCGGTTAAGTAATAAAGTTACTGTTTGCTCTCTTTCAATCTATCCTAGGCTACTCCACGTCTTTCTCTCGCTGTCGTGTAGCACACTCCCTTTCTTGCTTTGCAACGTTATGCATCACTATTTTGTCTTTTAGACCTTGCCGGAAACCATCAAAGACGACTTATCACCTCAGATCTTGTGGAACGAGGCCAAGAAGGAACTAGCAATGGAAAGAGGAGACGAGTGGACGAGGGGATCCGTTGCCCAATATGCAGAGGTCTATAGTATACTGAGTAAGTTTTAATCTTAAGACTTTTAATTCTTTCAACTTGATTACCCGAAATTGTCCGTGGGGAAGGAAAGCAATGGGAAACCACCTCATTCTTTTCAACCCCGGGCAGCATATGCAAGCAGAGAAATCATTATCATCATCATCATCATCGTCGTCGTCGTCGTCGTCGTCATCATCATTGTCATCAGATTGTTTTGTTGCCTTCTATCTCCATTCTCAGTGCATCCATTCTCTGTGTTTTTCACTTCAGTCTCATTGCCCTACTCTCAGTTTTATTTTAAATCTCCTTTCGAATTTTCTTTTCTGTCTTACTGTTCACTTACTTTGGTCAGTTTCGGTATACGTCAGTTTAAGATCCGTGTATCCTCCTTTGGTTAAATTCTGATGATTAATTGCCTATACGTGTAAACAATTCAATACGAACAAGTATCATCTGAATGCACAGACGAAAAGAGAATGGGACACCCTATAAAAATCTGGTGTAAACTCTAATCGTAATCGTCAACTTCTTAAAACTTCTAAAGCACCACTCGAAATCCAAACGCAGGAAACCAGATTATCCAAGAACGCTGTTTTGTTTCAGAGGCGTTGAATGAATATGTTGCATTTAGTCTGAAATGAGGAGACTAAGGTGTTTGAAAATAGTTAGATGTCGACCTGATCAGGTCAACATAGAACTACCTTCCAATTGCTTGCTAGAGAAAATGTGATTGTCCAAATGCATCACATTTTCTGTGTAGGGCCCTGGCTTTGAGATAATATTAAGTAGGATACATTTTTATTTGTGTAGTCCACTCGTTACAAGTATCTCAGGCAGTTTGTTATTTTCGTTGGATTGTATGGATCCATGACTGCCCCTCTGAGGTCCTTTTATTCCAGCCATAACCCAAGCATTTCCATGCAGGGCCGTACCAAGCAACAATTGCGCCCTGTGCCTAGCATGAATCTGACGCCCCCAAATTTGAGCTTCAGAATGCCAGACGATTGGTGGCACCAAGTCAGCAAAATAAGTCTGCTATTTTTGAGCTGTAGGCCCTACATTACATTCTGTATTATGCTTTATCAACTTAATAGAATTTACTCAGTTAAGGCACTGTTTAGATTTATACAATATCAGCAGGTGTATAAATTACACAGGTCAGCGAATTCCGGCTGTTTTGGCACCGTCCATCCTGGAAGGTTCAAGCCAGAGAAGTCCGGCTGTTTTGGCACCGTTCATCCTGGCAGCTTCAGGTCAGGCCAGAGAAGTCCGGCAGTTTTGGCACCGTCCATCCTGGCAGCCTCAAGCCAGAGAAGTCCGGCAGTTTTGGCACCGTCCATCCTGGCAGCCTCAAGCCAGAGAATTCCGGCAGTTTTGGCACCGTCCATCCTGGTAGTGGTGCTGTGGCATCTGACATGAAGCGCTACCTGTCTTCGGTTATCGAGACCTGTTCGTGACCGCCGTCAACTGACCGACTGTCTTGCAAGCGGCTATAGGTTAGTTTCAGTTTTTATGAAGGTTTGCGAAAATCCCATAGATTGGTTGCTAATAAAATCGTCGGGTCGTTTGGAAGATTCTAATTAAGTAGCAAAATGTCGACCAGGATAATGAAACACAGAGCATTTTATATCTTCTCTGCCTCTCTTTTTCCTAAATTTCTCTTCCTCTTGTCTAAAGTCTGTCTACAGCTCTATTATCTCGATTTCCCTCTTCTTGGGTCTGCTCAGAGGCGTCAATACCCCCTGAGCGATGGAGGCAAACCCGTGGTCCAAGATGTCAGGAAGGCAAGATATTCCCCTTTAAGACTAATCAATTATCCTCCACCTGAAATTGCCTTGGACCCTCCATCCTATCTCAACGCCTCTGGGTTTGCTGATCCTATTTTCTCTTTTCTTGTGCCCAAAGTATTTTCTTAGGTGTGGTTGCCTCCCTGTTGTGGATGAATGGAACGAGATTTTCGAAGAAAGCTTTTGGCAACATTGGCCCTATGCATTGCTGTTGAAAAAAAATTATTTTGGCATATTGCAGCTTAGTTAAATGTTACATGTATACAGTTACTGTTTGCTCTCTTTCAATCTATCCTACTCTACGTCTTTTTCTTCCTGTTATCTAGTTCACTCCATTTCTTAACTTTATGACATTTTGCGTTATTGTTTTGTCTGTTAGAACTGACTGGAAACCATCACAGACGACCTGAGATGCCTGGAGAGTGGAGATGTCATGGGACGAAAACGAGAAGGACCTGGACATGGACAGAGGAGACGAGTGGAGGAGGAGGAGGAGATGCGTTGCTCGATATGAAGACCTACACGGGAAGGACTACAGTACTGAGTTAAGTTTTAGAATTCTAAGCTACAGAATTAATTGCTTTATCCTAGGTTAGATGAATGTGGGACACGGTGGTGTAGCGATATACGTTCTAAGCCGTGTTAGTTGAAGGTCGCAGGTTCGAATCTACCTCAAGCCACTCCGTATAGTGACCCTGGTCACTGGACAAGTTGATTGCCCAGAATTGTCTGTGAGGAAGGAAGGCAATGGGAAACCACCTTACCCTTGTAAAACGTGGGTGGCATATAAGCCAATTAATGAACCTGTCTGAGGGCTAAGGACTCATCATCATCATCATCATCAGACTGTTTCCTTACTTTTTATCTCCGTCCTCAGTGAATTCTGTGTGTTTCACTGTCCTACTCTGAATTTTTACTCTAGACCTCCTTTCTCGTTTTCTTTTTTGTCTTATTCTTCACTTACTTTGGTCAGTTTCGGTATACGTTAGTTTTAGATCCGTCCCTATATTCTCCTTTGATTAAGTTCTGATAATTGGTTGCTTCCACAACGACCACTAGTAAACAATTCAACACGAACAAGTTCCATCTAAATGCACAGACGAAAAGAAAATGGCGTACAGTATAAAAATTATGCTGCTACAAATAACTCTAATCGTAATCGTTAACTTCTCAAAACTTTTAAAGCGCCACTCGAAAGCCAAATTCAGGACACCAGTTTATTGAATGATTATGTTGCGTTCAGTCTGATATGAGAAGATTAAGGTGTTCGAAGATAGTTTTGTGTTCACCTCAGACCTGAGGTCAACACAGAACTACCTTCCAACTGCTTGCTTAAGAAAATGTGATGGGCCAAATGCGTCACATTTTCTCTGTAGGGCCATGGCTTTGCATAATATTAAGTAGCTTACATTTGGGTAGTCCACTCATTACAAGTTTCTCAGGCAGTTCATTATTTCCCATTTTGACGTAGTACTCGTTAAACTAACGTAGTTGTCTATGATTGAACGTTATTAGACGCTACAATCAGAGGGGTATAAGCAGATACTCTAAACAATATAGCCTACATTATGCTCTCAATCTCTCACTCACTTTAACCGTACTTCTCGCTCATAAGTATGTACTGCCTCTGCTGCGTCCATATTATTTCAGTTTAGATCTTACTTTCAGTCTCATGTTTGCCGTACTTTTTCTCAACCAAACGGCATATTTTCTTCATCGCACTGTATATTAACCAATTTCTCTCTGCGTATTCCTATCTAATAATAATTTTCTCGATACACTTGTCTATCTGTCATTCTATGTGCCTTCTTATCTATCAATTGATGTATAGATCTGTTTATTCATGCATCTATCAATTTATCTAATATTTCTTTCTCAGTCTTATCTATCTAGATATCTATCTGTGTATGTAGGCCTACCTATTGATCAATTCAGTTATCTATATGTGCATCAATTTATCTAGTTATCAATTCATCTATTTCTCTATCTGTAATTTCTCTCTTTCTCTGCCTTATCTATCTATCTGTATAGATCTGTCTAATATTTATCTATCTCCATTTATCATCTATGATTCTCTCTATTAATCTATCTATCTATCTGTTTGTCTATCTGTGTATCTATCTGTCTTTCTACCTATCTATGCAGTCTTTCTGTCTGTATCTGCCATGTCTATCTATCTATCAATCAATCTCCATTTAGGCCTAGGCCTATCATCTATTTCTCTCTCTATCTCTTACACCCAATCGCTAACCCTGTCTTGTTTTTTCTCAATCTTCAAACTAAGTGTCTCTTTTTCACTCTTTCGCTATCGCTGCAGTGTCTGTTCTCTCGCTCTCCGTTTTCTCTCATTCAGTTTTACTCTCTCGGACTTTGTTTTCGATTACTCATTGACTTATAGGCCTATGCTTGTGTAGTAGGCCCATGTCGTTTCCGAACCTTCTCTGGCTATAGTAGGTCTATTTCTATGCGCAATCATGTCTCTGATTTGCGTCTTTTCGTGTTTTGCCCCAGCGCCAATGTTTGCCTTACATTTCAATCCAAGTAAAAGCAAATAACTCAAATTGAAAATTTCTAAAATTGGCCGATTTGTGGGTGATGCCAAACTTGTGATGACTTTCTACTGCCTGAGAGCTGCAATGAATGGCCTAGGGAGACCTTTGCCAACACCTCCTCGTGGTGGTCTCTGGGCGTGCAGTTAATCCAACTGGTTGACTGCACGGCGAGGATTGGCAACAGCACGTTGCCATTTTCTGTCTGTTTTCAGGATAGTGTGCTGTGCTGTTACTGCTGTACTATCTGATGACCAAGCTAGCTCTTAATTTACAGACGGTGGCGACAATATCTTATTTTGGTAAGCTTACTTCTATGCGTTAACGTTTCGCAGCAAAGTTATCCCTGTAATGACAATATAGGCTTATGCCTACTAGGCAGTTACTAATTAATATATATATATATATATATATACCTGTAAGGCGATAACAATCAATAACTCAAACATCGCACCATTATTTGACTAGGCCTACTGGGTCCCATCAACACACGTCTTCATGAAAATCTTGGCAGTTCAGGTATCTCACATAGTTTAAACAGAAACACGTACAACACAGGTCTAGCATGTAATATTCGACAGCTGCATTCAAAAACATTCTGTACAATCTTGATCAATTTGTAGATCAAAGCTGAAGATCACGTGATACTGCTTATCTTCTAGGATGACATTTGCATAGGCCTACATTGCACTAAGCACAGAAGATTCGCCATTCGCCAGTTTCCTTGAAGGCTTTAGCAAACTAAATTTCAACGAGCATGGTCATGCTTCAATAAGAATAGTCATGGTTGGTAGAGTAAATTTTTCATTTGTAAACACATTCTTCAATCTTGCTTATTGTTGCCAGATACAGTGAGAGTCCAAGGAGGACACAGACAGCTGGGAAGGAGGACAAGTGATTAAGTGAGTGAATGTGAGGAGCGAAAGTGAGCTCCTGGTCAAGAGTAACACCAAGGTCACGGACGGCAGAGGCGAAGAAAGAGGAAAGGCGGCAGCAAGGGCAGGCATATCTAACTTGGCCAGCTGTTGGCGGGTGCCAAGCCAAATGAATTGAGTTTTTAGGGGATCGAGTCGGTTGGATGACATTCAGGCCCCTATAAGGCACCCATGGCCAAGTTCATAGCCTGGAACACTAAAAGCGAGGCAGTGCTGGTAGGCCTGGACGTTGTCTGCATATAGATGGGAGAGCATAGCATGGGAGGCAAGAAGAGAGGCGAGGTCAGAGGTATAGATTGTAAACAGGAGGGGCCCCAAGACGGAGCCCTGTGGAGACCATGAGGTGCACTAGGGGCCCAACGGGACCTAGAGGACCCATATGGACCACACAAAAAGATCGCTCACTAAGAAATGATCTTAGCCAGAGGAGAATGATACCAGAGAGGCCAACGGATTTATATAACCGTTCTAGTCCACAGTATCAAACGCTGCACTGACATCAAAGAGTGCTAATAGTGTCAGTTGGGAGCGCTCGATAGCATCGTAGATATATATATATATATATATATATATATATATATATATATATATATATATATATATATATATAATATAGCCCTATCACTATTTCTTTCATTTTATGTCTGTCTGTCTGTCTGTTTGTCTGTCCATCCGTAACAGAACAGACTCAAAAGTAGTATGAACTAATATTCCCTTGTGAGTGCCATTTACTTTATAAATAAAGGAAAATTTTACCGAATTTATGTCAACACGTGACCAGTGACCTCAAATGTAGGTTACGCTGACATGCACATTGCATGTACCAATTTTTCCACCGTCCTTGCTTCGGTCTACGAACGAGGACTTTGCTCCCCTCAGCCTCGTTTTAGATCATGATGCTTCATTTGAAGTTCGTACAGATCCTTTGTCGTCCTTTGCACCTCACAACGTAGCATACACTGAATACATATAGCAGTAAATAATATTAGATTAAATAGGCCAGAGGATATATATATATCAAGACAGGTCCCATTAGGGATGGTTCACACCCATATACAGACTTGAGGGGAACGGTCCCCTCCAAAAATAGATGCATATATATTATATATGACCCTTGTAACAAACAACTGTGCACACGCCTAGACGTCGTAGATCGAATCAATTATAGGCATCTAGGCTGATCCAACTTTTAACACTTTGGCCTAGACTTCCTACAGAGCAATTTTCCATGATTCGGGTTTTGGTGTGGCTACCGCGGTCGCGACCTTTAGATAGCAAGCACATCTTTCCAATTGAGGGAAACCTGATCGGATGTCTGAGTCGTCGGACCACAAAATAGCCAAAGTGTTTGGTTCTTAGCTTAAAAAAGTCCAGCCACAGCTGATTACATAGTTATGATAGGCACTGAAGCATCTCGTTTCAACGTGTAGAAGGCCTAATATTTGCACTTTACTGACACAGTGTGGTAACAAAGACCATCAACGTCATCAATCAATCAATCAAAGAAATTTATTTGGCTGATCAGCATTATATGCAATAACTTACAACGAATCCACAACAAAATAGTAAATATGTCAATTCTATTTGAGAAAGGAGAGATCAATGAAGTTAGGCCTATGGAGTGAGCAAGGAATTTGAGACAGGCCTAGGAGACGTAATTAGGGACCAATGGTCCCGCAAGTTAGGGCCACCTAGTAAGATACGTTATATTTATATAGAATAGAGATAGCCGGTAGGAGAAGATTAAAGGAATAAATGGTTAATTAAACGGTGTACAAACATAGAACTTAACTAGCAAACTGCAGCTAGTAGGTGAAAATGCACGACATTAGATGCAACAAAGAATTAGTTGATACAAGTTATCTTTATTTATGTAGCTGGGTATTCATATCGTAATCGTCATCTCAGCATTTCTACTGCGCCCACAGAAGCGAAGTCGCGGGAACCAGCTTATTCACAGGCGCTGAATCAAAACAGGTAATTGTCATTACTTTGGTCGAGAAAAATGAGAAATCATTTTGGTTTTAAAGGATTTAATGCTGCATGACAAGTAAATCACTGTAAATGGTGGTTCGTCACCCTTCTCATTTATCCAGGCATGTAACTGGCACTACCAGAGTACGAACTGTGGCCTAGTTGATGCCAAAGTGTGCACGCTCAAGCCGCCACATTCAGAAATGTAGAGGCATTGAACGAATGTTCGGAGGTCCAAATAGCCAGACGACTCGAGGATGGTGCGCGCTTGCAGCCGTCTCGCTGTTGTGAAGCTTAGTGGCCTACTTTTGGGTCACGTGGCTCTGTGGTAAACAGGCCACTTACGGACTGACACGGAGTAGCTTTGAACGTGAAACTCACCGCAGAATGAACGCGACCGACTGATGCGTGTAAACTTACAAGTGGCCGGCTTATAGTTTCACATCCACATGCTATTCAACCTAGCCAACAGCAGTTACAGACTTATATCCATGTCGCACGGTAGTGGTGTCAGTCGAGGTCGGTGCTTCTGGTAGAGGTTAGAGCTTAAGCAACATAGGTGCGTCTAACAGAGGTTGTAGAAGGAAAGAGCAGTGGTTGAGGTTTGACGAATTAATCAGCTGATTCTTAGTTGGAACGTCGTCGGCATTCGTCGAAGTACCGAAGTAAGTTCCGTTTGAAGAGTCTTTCACGTTCGGTCGCTGTTCATAAGGTTCTGCAGACCCATGGACGATGCGAATTAGCAGGTCAGGGTGTTTGACCCAAGACCTTGTGGTTTGTCACACGGGGAATATGGACGAGACTAGTTCTGCCACTATCATGCATACCTCCATCCCATTTACTTGTCAGCCTATGAGAAAACACCGACAGAACGTTCAGTACTTTAAGGTCCGTTTCCTTGTGTAATCGAACGCGTTGTACTGGCTCAGTTTTTGGAAGGATGCGTTTAGTCGGGTGCGTTTTTAGTTTGGACACGTGATTTGAACAGCTTGCTTAGATATTAAATGCTTCCTGAAACAAACCATTAGGATTTGCCAGAAAAGTGTAATAGGAAGGGCTCATGTTTCCTTGGTGTGCCCTTATATTTAATATCCATGGATACAATGGGTTGAATTGAGTTAAAAAAATTTCCTTTAGACTCTGTTTACATGATTGTAATGGTACTGAATTGGACTCAAAATTTATACAATCCTCCCAAAATCAAGTCATGGGAACTAGCATATGAACAGGTGCTCGACCAAAACAAAATGTTTGTATTGGTGGGGAGGTGATGTGTCTCACTCATTTTGCCAAGTAAGCAAGTTAGCATGGTGATGCAGAAAATTTGTTGAATTATGCCAATGTGTTTCTTTTTGGTGACTTTCCAGTCCACTGGATTGAAAAACAGTGGTACAGTAAGTTCAGTAAAATTGAAGGTTTGGGTATCATGTCTTGAGGGACTACTGCTGTTCTAAGGTTCCAAAATTATCGTATTTTTAGATTTATATAGCGCCTCTCACAGAATAACTATGCAGAGGCGCTCTCAACTTGGAAACTCCAGGCAAAAATAAACTTCTGTGAAGAGCAAGAAGTTGATGAAGAGAAGCCAGTCATTAGTTTAGTCCTTAATGATGGAGGAAGGTAATTCCAGGTCTATATGGACCCACAACAGCAAACGCCAGGTGTTGGACCAGGGCAGTCTTCGTAATAGGCACAGAAAGATCAAGACGATCAACAGAGCTCAAGGAATAGCCACCTCATCTGTTTCTTTGTCTCTCCCTACTTCTCTCCTGGCCTGTCACCTCTGATGACAGGTGTGGGATATTAGGCATTATATTGTACATAAATGTTCAAGCTAAGAAGCTAGGCCTATGATATGATCAGAAGTTAGAAGAAATAAGCTAAATGCCTACATAATGGTGTGGCACAGTGGCCGATCGGGTAGAGCAGTTGGCCCGTAACGTTCAGTTTGTGCTGAGCGTGCGGGCTCGAGCCTCGTCCGGGGCGTCAGTTACTGTGTAGGGACCTGGAGCAAGTCCTTCATGCACCATTGCTCTGCAGTACAACTGCAATTGCGCCGTCGAGGCGTGTGTGTGCACTTCTGAGCAAAAAATGTTGGAAGAAGGTGGTATCAAATTTCGGAAATAATAATATTAATAATAATAATAATCGAACATACAAATAAATAACTTGTATTATATCCTACATCTAAATGAAATGAGATTGACAACCCAATTTCACTGCAGGTCGAGGTTCGGGTGATTCTTTGTCCAAAATGCCGAATAAGCATGAAGATGCAGTCAATTGCTAGAATTAGGCTGATGTGTTTATTTGTTGTGACTTTCCAGTTCACTGGATTGAAAATAAAAATGTCTTTGGTACACTTAAGTTCAGTTAAGATTTGGAGTGTATGTCTTTAGAGGCTTCCACTACTCGGAGATTCTAGAGCTCTATCAGCTTTAGTCTGGGCAACCATGTTGTTTTTGTGGTGAGCGGCTGTAAGTTGTCCATACGTGAATCTTACCCAGGTTCATATTATCTTTACCCATGGTGTAGATGATCATTTAGCAAGAAGATATCAGTCAAAAGCCACAAGGTATCCCAAGCCCATGACTCTCATCTCTGGTTATATCTGCCAATGTCTACTAAATGCAATGTAGGGGTGTAACTATTTGTGCAGATAGAATAGTATCATTATTAATACTAATGTCAGCTAATTTATATTTGACTGCAAAAATTCATGATAAAAATAGCAGCATTTAAAAAATTTCATAATAATTTTATCTGTTCTTATAATTGGTGCTGTATTATTCAGCATTTATGTTAAATTGAGAAATGCTGCACTGCCATTTTTTGCATGTTCCTAAATACCAATCTTGATTATTCTATAGTAAATGCCCTTCTCTTGATGGTTTTCTCTTTGTTTTAAAACCATCAGTTTTGCTAAAGAAAGATGGCTGCCAAGCCACAGACAGATGCTGACAAGAGGAAGCAGATCAGTGTCCGAGGAATAGCGCTTGTGGAGAATGTCACCAACTTCAAACGTGCCTTCAGTCGGCACATTCACTACACTCTGGTGAAGGATAGGAATGTGGCCACTCCTCGAGACTATTCGCAGACGATGATTTACACCGTGAGAGACCACTTGGTCAGCCGGTGGATCAGAACCCAGCAGCACTACCATGACATCGACCCAAAGGTAGGATTTGCCATTCCTTGACCACCAGAAACAACATTCTGTTCCATATCATATGGTCTTTTCAGCCTGTTGCTACAAAATACAAATCACACAGACTGGGTTGTATTGCTCGTCCTCATCTTCTGGTTGGAAGAGTTTGCATTGCACTGCTTGGTAATTGAGAGACAGAACTTTACTCATTTAGTTAAACTCTGCCACAATGGTTCACACTAAAACTGCCATCATTTATTTGACAGAGGGTCTACTATTTGTCGCTGGAGTTCTACCTTGGGAGGTCTCTGACAAATACAATGGTGAACCTTGGAATTCAGAGTGCTTGTGATGAAGCCCTCTACCAGGTGAGCATCTCTTTCTAGGTTAAGTATCTTACACAATCATTTTCCATCATGGCATCTTGAAGTAGGAAATTCAGATAATGCTGTCCCATAACAACATAGAGTTTTGAATGAGGTCAGTTAGGGAAAGCATCTTCTTAAAAGCACGACATCAAACAGACTTAAATAAAAGCAACTTGGAAATCAATGCTGCTCTTGTCATTAAAGTGATTAAAAACCAGAAGGTTTACAAGGTGTTTGAATTACAGAAGCTTTATGATTGTCACTCTGAGAAGCCACTTCTACCTTATACCACTGTTGTTTGCAAGGAATAGTTGCAGCTACGTCTCAAAACAAGACAGATATTCGATGAGAAAGAAAGTATTAAATTTTAACGATAATATTTGCAGTTGGCCTAATGCTAAGAATAAGAGTAATAAGTGGTCCATTCATGAAATACAAAGATCTTCATCTAGCTTTGTTTGGGTGCTTGGTCTGGCCAATTATAGAACTCAAGATGGCCAGAGCATGTAGGCAGAGGAGGTCACAAAGGTATCTGGGATTCTAAAGAGCACTGAGAGCACTCTTGTAGACATAGGAAGGCAAGGCATTGATTCTGAGACCAAACAGGCAGTCGATAAAGTTCGTCAATTCCAGTTAAATACATACATGTTACCAATTTATTATTTATTAGGGTACTCTATATAGCACCACAACCAATAATCAGAGTGTAGGGACAGAAATATTGGAAAACATGGAGTCCTGTCACAAAGTTGACCGCATTTTTATGTTCAGAGTCTGAATGTTAGGATAGAAAGGCAGCATAGAAAACAGTTACAAGCAGTGAAGAAATAATAAATAATGCCTTGTGTTTCATATCTGAGGGGATGATCGTTGTTAGCAGAATCGTGTTGATTTATTCAGATGCAAAGTTGGATTTTGACCTGTTGTCTTCTCCACTGATGCTTAAGAAGAGATCTCATGTTCTATCCAAAGTGTGTTCTGTCTGACAGGGGGTGTGTTTCCCTTCCCTTCTGCACATGGCATGTAGCCCATTCATCTCTCATTAACCTTTGGTCTCCTTAATTCTGAGTGAATAAGTCTTCTGTTGGTGGTGTTGACAGTGGACTCTGGCCTGCCTTAAAAACAAGGCCAAAAATACATGACCCAGTCTCTACCTCTTTCCTTTCCTCTCTCCTTTCATTTCACTCCATTCCTCTGAACCAGAGAACGAGAGCAACTCTCAATAGTCTCCTGGTTGTGTCTAATTGCGGCTGTGGAAGAAATTCTGTAGGACAAATGACTTGATAAAAATAGCTGTGACTTAGACGTTTGTGGGCATGAACTGTTTTTATAAGGATCAGTGTTTGGGAGCAGATTTATGACTTGTGGTTCATCCACCCTAATTATTCACTAATGATTCTCTAATACAACACCAGTTCAAGGGTGTCCTAATTATAGTCTTACCCAAGCATTGTTTTGAACATTAGTGTGTCAGCAGTCAAGATATCTGGTGCAGGTCATGTTTCTAAACTAGGTCATGCTAGTGAAAGCCAAAGTTCATGATTGTACAAACATGTCTGAACTAGGTTTTAGTTGATACGAACAACAATATCAATATTCAACAACAGAGGAGTGTCTGGATATGCAATAAACCTTAGCTGCCAAAACACTGCACTTACACAGTGCAAGACAAAATATTCTTACACATAAGCATCTTGGACATTCAGTCAATGTCTAAATGCAAAAGCAAACATATTTATGTCTGAGATCTGAATTTCCAAAGAGGAGTATGTATCTGGACTGCTGAAACATAATACTAACCATCCTAAACTTTCAGCCAGACGTTTAATATTAATTAAGTCTGATGCAGTTTTTTCAGTTCATGCCAATGTCTGTGTTCTCTCCCTTCCCTTTCTAACTTCGACCTTGCAGGCACTGCTGTTCCACTTTCAGACTAACGTTTGGCAGTTTTCTCACAACCGCTAATAACAAACCTTTGTGAATCTTGTTTCCATCACAATCGGGGCAATACATTACATCAGATGTAACTTTGACTAAGAATACATAACACTTGTCTCTTCTTGCCTGGATCATACTGATTCACTCTTTTTGGTATCTCAGACCTTGAAACGCCTCTGCTCACATATTGCGCATATCCCACTACGAACATTTTCTTCAGTCCTATTTCATCAACTGATGTATTAATTAGAGAATCATTAGTGAATATTTAGGGTTAATGAACCACGAGTCATAAATCTGCTTCCCAACATTGATCCATTGTTAATTGCAATTTCCATTCATTGGAAAAAACATGCTGGACTGGTGAAATTATTGCAGACAATATATAACCTGCAGTTGTGTATTTGTAGCACATGTGGGTATATAATAACTTGTGCCTTATAAACATCAATAAAACAGAAACCATGGTCTGCTTCAAGTTGGATAAAATAAGACATGTGCTGAAACAAACTGAAAATTTTAAATACTTTGGATCGGTAATGAATTCTACGGGTGGCTATGAGCATGATGTCAAGAACAGGATAAAGACAGCTTGGCAAAAATGGAAGGATTGACAGGTGTATTGTATGACACAAAAATGCTGATTCATCTCAAGTCAAAGGTTTACTAAACAATGATCAGACCAGCGATGGTCTATGGAGCAGAGGCATGGACACTGATGAAGAAAGAGGAAGGGTTATCAGAGAATTTTTATAGGTTATTTATATTTATATATATATATATATATATAACTTGTGCCTTATAGATCTTCATATAATAATAAGACATGTGTTGTTATATGCTGCAAAAGTCTACTTCCTGCTAGACATCGTTATGGTAGTAATTATATATAATTTATTTTATGGTCTGGTGCACCATTTCGAAAATTGAGATGATAGTGAGATATCATGAGGATATGGTTTATCTGTCTTCCTGGGTTAAATTTCATACTATTTGTTATCCATTTTTGGACTTGTCTTGTGATCTTATGACCCAAGTGGTTACATAGAGGAACCATGTCAAACTGTTGTTGGCCTGTGTTAGATTCAAAGTCATGACATTTCCTCAACTTGCAGTTGTTGTGTATCAGTCAACATTTCTGCTGATCAAAAGGACTTTCAAAGAGTTGTAGGCATGGGATATAAACATATTTTGATAATAATCAAAATTATTATCTTTTTAGTTTTATCTTAATTGAATTGTTTAATGTTGAAATATAGATCTGTTTTCATCTCAATCGTTTTGCACTGAAGACCAGATGAATAATTGAAGAGATTTTTCAATTTGAGTTTACATTTTGTTTGTGGTATTAGTATGCAGTTGGTGTCATTTCTTGTATAGCTTGGCCTTGACATTGAGGAGCTAGAAGATATTGAAGAAGATGCTGGTCTTGGCAATGGTGGCTTGGGGCGACTGGCTGCCTGCTTCCTCGATTCCATGGCAACCCTGGGCCTGGCTGCATATGGATATGGCCTGCGCTATGACTATGGAATCTTCACCCAATCGATTCAAAATGGCTGCCAAGTAAGTCATAACGAATGTGTTTATCTTCCTGAGTTGGTGATTGTGGTTGGTATATTTCTAAATTTCTATGAAGGCACCAGCTCCATGAGGCAGACTGGAGAGCACTGATTAGCAGTGACTCAGTCTGTGTTGAGCTCGACTGAGTCACTGAACGATGCATTGACTCGGTCGGTGTTGAGCTCGACTGAGTCACTGAACAATGCAGTGACTCAGTCGGTGTTGAGCTCGACTGTGTCACTGAACAATGCAGTGACTCAAGTCAGTGTTGAAGTTGAGCTGTCTTCTAATCATCTATGCAGTTGTGTAAGTTCAACTTAAAGATCAAGCAGCTCAACACTGCCTCATCAGATCCATGAGCTTCTGGATGCAGGTCATACAACCCATGGCTCAACATTATTTGAACCAATTATGGCAGATCTGTTTCGAACTTCTCCAAAATGGATGTTAGGCTTTGACCATGGAAGGCTTCTGAATGCTGTTCGAACTATATAAGATTTTATGTCTGACACAAAGTTGAAGAAATTGATTGTGTAATGTAATGTATAATCTGTAATGCAAAGCTTCTAAAATTTCTCGATGCCCTCAAAGGCCACGTCAGAGAGGCCAGCTTATTCACAGGCACGATACCAAATCAAGTCCGCAATAGTCAATCCTCTCGTTTCTTTCCGGTGCCAGGCCAAAATCAGGGAGGTCAAGCCGAGCAAGACAGCATGTGGGATGCAGCAAACCACAACACTGTTAGGCAATCTAATGTTACATAATGTGCATAGTCCCTTAAGTACCCATTCACCCAAAGCTGTGTTATTGTAAATGTTGATTTTGAAGTTTTATTTTTTTATTCTTTCTGGTTTTCTTGTCATGGATGTTGTTGATTGGTAAAGGTTGAGGAGCCAGATGAGTGGTTGAGGTATGGAAATCCTTGGGAAAAGGCTCGACCAGAGTATACCATACCAGTCAACTTCTATGGACGAATTGAAGGAGGACGTTGGATCGATACTCAGGTAGGGTCTTTGACTTGTGATCATTCATTTTTTGCCTTAGCTTCAGTGTATTACCACAGGTTTTTGTAACACTGTCTTTTAGCTTTTTCTGATCTCTTTTATTATTTGTCTTTGTTCCCTTGTGATCTGGAGAACTATCTATAGTCAATGCAGAGTCTATAGCAATATCCTTCATATAGTGTATCATTAGTGTATCATTGCACTCTAGGCTGTAACAATATATTTATTATTTAACAATTTTATTTGTGAAAAAAAGTAAAACCTTGTTAACAAATTTGAAATATGAAGTTATTAACGATGTCTTTACTCTCTATTGTTTACCGGAAAGTGGGTGGAGCCAATTTAAGTGGGAAAATTACGATTTAGTTGCCACGTGGGGAATGCAATCAAAGGAAATTAAAATATATAAATTTTAACATCATAAATTTAAAGAAAATTCAATGGAATGTTAAGGTCTTGTTTAATTAATCAATAACTTATAAGTAAGTCTGTTAGTCCTAAATTTATTTGATGCAAATTTTTTTTATAAAAACTTTTATCAAAAAGTTATTTTTAGCTATTTGTGGGTGTAATATTTGCCGAGGCGAATACTTCCGAATAGTCCAATATTCGGCCGAGGCAAATGTCCGAGGCAATTTCCGGTTATGCACTGGTTTGATCAGTCGTAGGGCATAACCAAGTAGACAATTTTCACCGAGTATTAAGATGCATTATTTGCGGGATCCTGGTATGAACTGAATAGTAGTGGCAATTCTGGCCCGGAGAGTACCATCCGCAGACAAAACTTAAAATTTTTGACATTAGTCACTTTCGCCATGTCGCATTGAAAAATTAGCAAAATAAATGTTTGTGCCTTTAATAATTACTAATATGGTTTTAAATTAAAATTTTTGGTTTAAGATTATTAAATGTTTATAATAAACTATTTTAAACTATTTGTTTATATAATGTTTGCTGAGGCAAATACTTCCAAATAGCCCCAAAAAACTGGATATTCGGCCGAGGCGAATGACTGAGGCGATTTCTGGTCATGCCCTAACCAGTCAGTTAGAAACTTTTACTCCTTGAAGTGATTGTCATTTTGTGACTTTGATTTTCTGCTTCAATATTTCTTACGTTTTATTTGTTTTGTCAAATGCAGGTTGTGCTAGCGATGCCATATGATTACCCTGTGCCTGGATATGCCAACAACCGTGTCAACACACTACGACTATGGTCAGCAAAGGCTCCAGCGTCGTTCAACCTCCAATTCTGTAAGTCTAAGTATAACTTTAGAGTGTAATGTAATCGGAAGTGCTATGTGATGTGCTATGTGATGTGCTATGTGATGTGCTATGTGCTATGTGATGTGTGATGTGATGTGTGATGTGCTATGTGATGTGCTATGTGATGTGCTATGTGATGTGCTATGTGATGTGCTATGTGATGTGCTATGTGATGTGCTATGTGATGTGCTATGTGATGTGCTATGTGATGTGCTATGTGATGTGCTATGTGATGTGCTATGTGATGTGCTATGTGATGTGCTATGTGATGTGCTATGTGATGTGCTATGTGATGTGCTATGTTATGTGCTGTGTTATGTGCTGTGTTATGTGCTGTGTTATGTGCTGTGTTATGTGCTGTGTTATGTGCTGTGTTATGTGCTGTGTTATGTGCTGTGTTATGTGCTGTGTTATGTGCTGTGTTATGTGCTGTGTTATGTGCTGTGTTATGTGATGTGCTATGTGATGTGCTATGTGATGTGCTATGTGATGTGCTATGTGATGTGCTATGTGATGTGCTATGTGATGTGCTATGTGATGTGCTATGTGATGTGCTATGTGATGTGCTATGTGATGTGCTATGTGATGTGCTATGTGATGTGCTATGTGATGTGCTATGTGATGTGCTATGTGATGTGCTATGTGATGTGCTATGTGATGTGCTATGTGATGTGCTATGTGATGTGCTATGTGATGTGCTATGTGATGTGCTATGTGATGTGCTATGTGATGTGCTATGTGATGTGCTATGTGATGTGCTATGTGATGTGCTATGTGATGTGCTATGTGATGTGCTATGTGATGTGCTATGTGATGTGCTATGTGATGTGCTATGTGATGTGCTATGTGATGTGCTATGTGATGTGCTATGTGATGTGCTATGTGATGTGCTATGTGATGTGCTATGTGATGTGCTATGTGATGTGCTATGTGATGTGCTGTGTGATGTGTTGTGTGATGTGTTGTGTGATGTGTTGTGTGATGTGGTGTGTGATGTGTTGTGTGATGTGGTGTGTGATGTGGTGTGTGATGTGGTGTGTGATGTGGTGTGTGATGTGGTGTGTGATGTGGTGTGTGATGTGGTGTGTGATGTGGTGTGTGATGTGGTGTGTGATGTGTTATGTGATGTGGTGTGTGATGTGGTGTGTGATGTGGTGTGTGATGTGGTGTGTGATGTGGTGTGTGATGTGGTGTGTGTTGTGTGTTGTGTGGTGTGTTGTGTGTTGTGTGGTGTGATGTGTTATGTGATGTGTTATGTGATGTGTTATGTGATGTGTTATGTGATGTGTTATGTGATGTGTTATGTGATGTGTTATGTGATGTGTTATGTGATGTGTTATGTGATGTGTTATGTGATGTGTTATGTGATGTGTTGTGTGATGTGTTATGTGATGTGTTGTGTGATGTGTTGTGTGATGTGTTGTGTGATGTGTTGTGTGATGTGTTGTGTTGTGTGATGTGTTGTGTGATGTGTTGTGTGATGTGTTGTGTGATGTGTTGTGTGATGTGTTGTGTGATGTGTTGTGTGATGTGTTGTGTGATGTGATGTGTTATGTGATGTGTTATGTGATGTGTTATGTGATGTGTTATGTGATGTGTTATGTGATGTGTTATGTGATGTGTTATGTGATGTGTTATGTGATGTGTGATGTGTTATGTGATGTGTTATGTGATGTGTTATGTGATGTGTTATGTGATGTGTGATGTGTTGTGTTATGTGATGTGTTGTGTTATGTGATGTGTTATGTGATGTGTTATGTGATGTGTTATGTGATGTGTTATGTGATGTGTTATGTGATGTGTTATGTGATGTGTTATGTGATGTGTTATGTGATGTGTTATGTGATGTGTTATGTGATGTGTTATGTGATGTGTTATGTGATGTGTTATGTGATGTGTTATGTGATGTGTTATGTGATGTGTTATGTGATGTGTTATGTGATGTGTTATGTGATGTGTTATGTGATGTGTTATGTGATGTGTTATGTGATGTGTTATGTGATGTGTTATGTGATGTGTTATGTGATGTGTTATGTGATGTGTTATGTGATGTGTTATGTGATGTGTTATGTGATGTGTTATGTGATGTGTTATGTGATGTGTTATGTGATGTGTTATGTGATGTGTTATGTGATGTGTTATGTGATGTGTTATGTGATGTGTTATGTGATGTGTTATGTGATGTGTTATGTGATGTGTTATGTGATGTGTTATGTGATGTGTTATGTGATGTGTTATGTGATGTGTTATGTGATGTGTTATGTGATGTGTTATGTGATGTGTTATGTGATGTGTTATGTGATGTGTTATGTGATGTGTTATGTGATGTGTTATGTGATGTGTTATGTGATGTGTTATGTGATGTGTTATGTGATGTGTTATGTGATGTGTTATGTGATGTGTTATGTGTGTTTTGCTCTCTTAATGGAGTGCTCTGAAATTGCCAGCAGGGCTCCAGTTCCCAATTGTGACCTGACTAATTGCCTGACATTCTGAATGCTGTCCTTGTGAAGAATAGTGTGTTCTAGTTAAAGCCCCCTTTGCAGTCTACATCATCAGTTTCTGCTTTGGGTGTCAGAATTGTTGCTATTGGGGATATAAGAGAATAAATTGGATGCGTTTCATCTCATATGCTAAACAACTGAGTTATGATATCTATTGATTTGTCTGAAATTTAAGTTTCACAGAGTGAATTGACCAGAACTACCTGTGTTTTTTGGCTCTTTACAATGTTCAAAGTTAACTTTGATTCTGTAGCTGTGAATCGTTTGCTCTAAGTTCAAAACATTGCCTCAATGCATGACTAGTCGCAATGGTTTGGCAGCTGGAGGTAACTAAAGCGGTATTTGATTATTTAATGTTGCGTGCAACTGGTTTCTTGTGTTCTGTTACTTGCACATTTTATGCAGTTTTATGTCCATTGATTGTGAGATTTATTTTAAAGAATGTTTTTTGGTGTTTTCAGTCAATATGGGAGATTACATCCAAGCTGTTTGTGATCGAAATCTTGCAGAGAACATAACACGTGTTCTGTATCCAAATGACCATGTTAGTTTTACTCAGATTCTGATTTCATTAAATTATTTGTACCGTGCAGAGGCAAATTATTGTATGTTCAACATGTTCGGTGGAACTGTCCCCCACAATTTAGGAACCCCACACTTGCAAAAGAAAGAAATATGCTTTCGCCACAAGTCACTCTGATATTATCAAACTGTAAAAGATGTCTACTTTAATGCTTAACTGAATAATTGTAATACCTAGTGTTTTTTTACAGGAAGATGGAATGTGTGAGACAATTGTTGAATATAGCATATTCTATGTCCCTTTGTTGCGATTCTGTGGGCTTGGTCCCCACAGTTTTTATGAGCAGGATCACCACATTTGCTCTTCTGACTCTGGTACCATGACTTCATTGTTGGAAGTGTTGGCTTTATTACTGTTGGTAAAGTAAAGCAATGGATACTGTGCAGTTTAACAGGTTCTCGTATAAGTCATTTATGTCTACTGATTGAGCTTCACTTACTGAAATGGCAAGGGATCATTCTGGGACTTGTAGGATTGACCATATTGCAGGATTCATGTCAATGAAAAATTTCAGTGACTATCAAAAGTTAAGAACTTGCTAATCTTGTAATGTGCTGAGTATATAAGTTTTTTCAAACCACACTCAATAGATTACATTACAACAGCCATGCACAACCTGTGACCATATGTCTGCATGCAGCCATGAACTGAACGAGAGAGTGGCCAATGAAAGTTAGTGTGCAAATGCATATGTGTAGGGATGACTGCAGTAAGTTAGTTTATTTGTCGACAGTAATCATTTGTGAGGTGGTGTGTGTTGTCTATGAAATCCTCTTTCATAACATATGTCAAAACTGATGATTGCTGGTGAAGTTGTATATATTCATATTCTGTGATTGACAGTTCTTTGAAGGGAAGGAGCTCCGTCTTAAGCAGGAATATTTCCTTGTGGCGGCCACTTTGCAAGATGTCTTGCGTCGTTTCAAGGCCTCAAAATACGGATCAGGGCATCCAATGCGCACTTCATTCGAAATGTTTCCTGAGAAGGTAAGCGAATTGGATGTTGTTGGAAGTTATGATCAAATGTTCAACTGTTTAAATATTATTTGCTTCCTGATTATTTGTTCCTGGTGTTGACATTTCATGACAAAGAGAACATGATGCAGTACATCAAGTACAATTTATACTATGTTGAAATCCAAATTTGTCTTCCACATAGATTCATTACACGAGTGTTGGTAAGAGATTCACGTAACTCATCACTAGGAATGAACGAAAACTCTGCTCAGATACCTGACTAGGCAGAGTATCATAATACTCTGCATTACTCAGATTTGGACAAACAATGTGTAAAAATGAAATAAAATGGTGCAAATAAAAAGTTTTGCTAGTAGTGCTTGCTAGTTACTTCTCTATAAAAATTGTGCAACTGCCAAACTATAAATCAAGAGAAATGAGATGTTTTTAAATATTCAATGCACTGATATGGTACTACTCGTTTGCAATACTCTGCAGAAAATTTACACTCTGTTCATCCCTATTTATCGTTGCATGAACTGAGTGCCATCGTTCGAATTCTTTATAATACTTCTCTATTGAATTCATTTACGAGTTGAGGGCAATGCAGCCGATGTTACTAGAGTATCAAAGAATAGAAAGATGGAATAAAGGGTGCTGAGTGGTGTTGCAGAGGCTGTTAAAGATGACTGAGGCCTGACAATAGCCACCTAGTGGAAAAGCGTTGTTAAAACTGCTTTAAAACTGCTCTTTATAAATGCTAAATGATGAGTTTGTATTATTTGTGATTTGTTTAAAGTTTTCAATGCAGTGGAAGTTTTAACGTATCTGATCATTTATTTTAGCTTGAGGTAACATGTGCTGTAATGCATCTATTATACCATTGCAATATATCTTTGTTTTGCATATGTAGGTAGCCATTCAGCTGAATGATACCCATCCATCCTTGGCCATTCCAGAGTTGATGAGGCTGTTTGTTGACATTGCCAAGATGCCTTGGGATGAGGTGCGTATCTTTGCTGCTGCCATATCTGTTATGCTGGAAACAGAAGACTGTTCTGCTAGAGATTGCATTTTTATTGTTCCCAATGGAAATTTACTCCTGCTTTTGATTAATTTTCGTTTAGTAAAGCTATTGTAATGTAATCCATAAGAAACCATATGGCCATACTTAAAGGCAAACACAGCCTGAATGAAGTAGCTCTTATTATGCATGTACACTGAATTCCTATGAAACGTAATGATCTTTAACAGTGTCAGAATAAAATTGCTGGTTTATCCTTTTATAAGCCCTGTTTATGTAGCTGTGACTAAGATGAAATGTTGTACAAACACCTGCATGTAGCTCATCCTACGATCCACTGGAGAAAGAAAGCTGCTTATTATGGCTTTTGATTTTAACGATTAATTAATTGATTAATCGTACAACATTAATTTAGGCTTATTCAATTAATTGTTTACCTATTTTATGATGTCGAGCAGCCAGTTTCTGTAGTAAATAATATGGGAAAATTTTTTTAGGTGAAACATTTGAGTAGAAAATAAGACAATCATTGCAAGTAAGGTAAATGCTGATGGAAACATTAAAGATGCTGACAAAATTAACCGTCTTCATTGCAATAAATGCTTGCCATATTTCAAACATAAACGATTTAGTATGTGGAAATTACATTTCAAAGCTTTTTCACGCTTTATATAACAGAAAGAAAATTAATGGAATTTTATCGACTAAGCATAGTTAACTTTTGGAGATTAACCGATTAATTTTTGATCAGTACCTGCTTTCCTGTTTATGTGTGGGTTTTTAGCTTTATTAATGGCTCTTAATGATTGCTGTGATTGCTTATTGTTATTGTTTGGGTTGTATGATGCTAGGCATGGGACATTGTTGTTCGTACTTGTGCTTACACCAACCACACGGTTCTGCCTGAGGCCCTTGAACGTTGGCCAGTCTTCTTGTTCGAGAGGTTGCTGCCCCGCCATCTCCAGATCATCTATGAAATTAATGCAAACTTTCTAAAGGTATGCTTTGAGGTTCTGAATAGGAAATGATGGTTTTACTGGTGAGAATTTATGTCTTCTCAGATTCATTGTTTGTCTTTCAGGTGAAGGAATTTACTTTGGTATTACAATTATAAGGCTATAATTGAAGCATTTTAAAATTTATTATTATATGATTGTTTTATTTTCTTATAGAGTGCATTTGTAGTTTGTCTTCTGGTTTTAGACATCAATGGCTGATAATATGTAATACCACAAGCTTGAACTTCGATTGCACCATGTGTATTTAACACAAACTTTGTGTTCATTTATATACTAGTGGTTATTTTCATAAGTTAATTGTAAATCAAAAGCATTATGTAAAGTACAGCTCACCCACCCACCTAACATTTCATGGCATTTATTCGGACCCCACTCGGCGACTTTCAAGTGTTGTGTATAGTGCAATGACCCTGCGATATTTTATGTAAAAATCCTTTTGACATAAAAGTGTAAAATTAAACTGATTTAACATGCTGGATTGTAAGGTGAATTCAGATTCAGTGAGGATCAGAGTGGGTGTGATAAACAGATTATAATAATTAATCAGAGTGTAATAAACAGATTATAATAATTAATTAGTGAGTGAGTGTAATAAACAGATCATATTAGTCAATTAATCAGAGTGGGTGTAATAAACTAGAGCTGTACCGATATCACTTTTTGCCGATTATGCCTATACCGATCATTGCCGATTATTCATTTGCCGATACCCGATTATTTTGCCGATTATTTTGCCAATTATTTCATTGCGTTTCCCAAGATATCCGGTTCCAAAAGATAGACCTACTGCAATTGCCTATTGTTGTGATACAAGCAAACACTTGCTCCGTAGGAGACATATGTATGTAGTTGGGAACTAATCCTAGGCAGCCAATACAGATTAGACACACCGCCCGCCGTCGAACTGTGCCCAGGGTCAAGGAACAGCCAAGGAACGGCTCACCTATTCACAACCACCCATCTAGTCTCAGCCTCTCGGTCGATTGGCAGGTAGCATGTATTCATTAGGCATGCCTCCACGATGTACAGTCATCTGTTTCTCTGTTGAATTGACCAGATGTTCCTTGGCTTGAATTGGCCAGCCATTCCTTGACCCATAAGCACACACTGTGACTCACTCTGCACAAGACCTATGTTGACACATTCCCACGGTCTATACTAGCACAGTGGGTGGTCTCACCAATGGTCTGAAGAAGACATTTGCTCGACGACACGATATGGGAACGGAATGCCGTCCTTCAAAGACCCAGTGATGTTGCGGTCGTCATTTTGCTTTTATAGACTGAAAATAATATTATTAAATAAAAAAATAATTGTTAATATCATCGCCAATTATCTTGCCGATATTGCCGATATCTCTATAATCGGCCCGATTAATCATCTGGCCGATTAATCGGTACAGCTCTATAATAAACAGATTATAATAATTAATTAATCAGTGAGTGCAATGAATAGATTATGATAATTAATTAATTAGAGTGAGTGTAATAAACAGATTATAATAATTAGTTAATCAGAGGAGTGTGATAAACAGATTATAAATATTAGTTAATCAGAGGAGTGTAATAAACAGATTATAATAAATAGTTAATCAGAGGAGTGTGATAAACAGATTATAAATATTAGTTAATCAGAGGAGTGTAATAAACAGATTACAATAATTAGTTAATCAGGATGGGTGTAATATACAGATATAATAATTAATTAATCAGAGTTAGTGTAATAAGAAGATTATAATAATTAGTTAATCAGAGTGGGTATAATAAATAGACTATAATAATTAATCAGAGGAGTGTGATAAACAGATTATTAATAGTTAATCAGAGGAGTGTAATAAACAGATCATAATAATTAGTTAATCAGAGGAGTGTAATAAACAGATTACAATAATTAGTTAATCAGAGATGGCATAATATACAGATATAATAATTAGAGTTAGTGTAATAATCAGATTATAATAATTAATTAATCAGAGTGGGTGTAATAATCAGATTATAATAATTAATTAATCAGAGTTAGTGTAATAAGAAGATTATAATAATTAATTAATCAGAGTGGGTGTAATAATCAGATTATAATAATTAATTAATCAGAGTTAGTGTAATAAGAAGATTATAATAATTAATCAGAGTGAGTGTAATAATCAGATTATAATAATTAATTAATCAGAGTGGGTGTAATAATCAGATTATAATAATTAATTAATCAGAGTGGGTGTAATAATCAGATTATAATAATTAATTAATCAGAGTGGGTGTAATAATCAGATTATAATAATTAATTAATCAGAGTGGGTGTAATAATCAGATTATAATAATTAATTAATCAGAGTGGGTGTAATAATCAGATTATAATAATTAATTAATCAGAGTGGGTGTAATAATCAGATTATAATAATTAATTAATCAGAGTGGGTGTAATCAGATTATAATAATTAATTTATCAGAGTGGGTGTAATTATCAGATTATAATAATTAATTAATCAGAGTGGGTGTAATAATCAGATTATAATAATTAATTAATCTGAGTGGGTGTAATAATCAGATTATAATAATTAATTAATCAGAGTGGGTGTAATAATCAGATTATAATAATTAATTAATCAGAGTGGGTGTAATAATCAGATTATAATAATTAATTAATCAGAGTGGGTGTAATAATCAGATTATAATAATTAATTAATCAGAGTGGGTGTAATAAACAGGTTATAATAATTAGTTAATCAGAGTGGGTGTAATAAACAGATTATAATAATTAGTTATCCAGAGTGGGTGTAATAAACAGGTTATAATAATTAATTAATCAGAGTTAGTGTAATAAGCAGATTATAATAATTAGTTAATCGGAGTGTAATAAACAGGTTATAATAATTAGTTAATCAGAGTTAGTGTAATAAGCAGATTATAATAATTAATTAATCAGAGTGAGTATCATAAACAGATTATAATAATCAGAGTGGGTGTAATAAACAGATTATAATAATTATGTCTTCCATTTTGTCGGATTCGTAGGAGGTGAGTGCAAAGTGGCCAGGGGACAATGATCGCCTGAGGCGAATGTCTTTGATTGAGGAGGGAGAAGAGAAGAGTGTAAACATGGCGCGCTTGAGTATCGTCGGCAGTCATGCAGTCAATGGAGTGGCAGCTATCCACTCTGAAATCATCAAAACCACCACGTAAGAATTGAGAAACACTTTTTCCACTTACAGCCACTTTTATTTAATTGGAGGATGTAATGGGCCACATGTTTAAAAATAATTATTTTAAATTTTAACAAATTTTTAATTTAGAATAGAATCAAATTGCACATGGATAAATATGTTTGATGTTGTTTATAAAATATAAACAAAATGTAATAATTCATTTTTTGCACAGATATTTTTTTATATCTGATAAGTCTGAGGCCACTTTCTGAGGCCTGATGGTCCACTTTAGGCCCGTGGGCCACAGATTGGGAATCGCTGGGGTAGATTACTTGTTAGGACAATCTTCAGTATGTACATTTATGATGCTCTGTGGCTGAACTCCTGATGTAACCTATTGACCTGCATTGGGGAGTTATTACCCTTAAGTTGTGCCATATATCTTCTAGTTCTTAACCTCCTGGCATAGATGAATCCAGCTTCTAATTGGTCAATAATTAAGAATAATTGCTGTATATGTTTAGTTTTCATTCATATAATTAACAAGCAGCTCGTTAGAAGAACTATGCCTTTGACTTGTTTAGTTAAGGCTTACTACTGCATTGTGTATGTTTAGACAGACAAAATAAACTATCCTCGTCAATCTTCGTATGAAAATTTGAATTTCTTTTAGTTTCCGCGATTTCTATGAGTTGTGGCCAACACGGTTTCAGAACAAGACGAACGGCATCACCCCACGGCGTTGGCTTCTTCTTTGCAACCCTGGACTTTCTGATGCAATAGCTGAGGTAGGATTTTTTATTGATTGTTTGATTGATTGAGGATCAATCAGTTTGTAAACAACCTTGGAGTGTTGTCTCTGTCTGCTGTTGTATTTTACAGGAAGGGATACTTCCTTTAACTAATTTCCATGTAGTAGTTTCGTAAATTCGGACTATGTGGAACAAACTGAAGTTGGATTTTGTTACTTAGCTGTAGGGCATAACCTGAAATCGCCTCGGACATTCGCCTCGGCCGAATATTGAACTATTTGGAGTAGTCGCTTCGGCAAATATTACACCCGCAAATATCTAATAACTGTTTGATAAAATAATATTTTTTCATCAAATATATTTAGGACTAACAGACTTACTTATAAGTTATTGATTAATTAAACAAGAACTTAACATTCCATTGACATTTTTTTAAAGTAATGGTGTTAATTTATATATTTTAATTTCTTTTGGTTGCATTCCTCAGATGACAACCAAATCAGTAATTTTCTCGTTTGAATTGGCTCCACCCAATTTCCGGTAAACATTAGAGAGTAAAGACGTCGTTGATAACTTCATATTTCAAATTTTATGACAAAGTTTTGCATTTTTTCAAAACTAAAGTTATTAAATAATAAATATATTGTTATGGCCTAGAGTGCGATGATACTCTATATGAAGGATATAGCTATAGACTCTGCATTGACTATAGATAGTTCTCCCTAGCTGTGCTCACGGCAGGTTAACTACGCCTTGGCTGGGGATGGTACTCACTGAGTCGCTAGGCTGATTAGCCGCTACTGTGCGGTTCGTACCCGGATCCGGCAAATAGTTCATCTAAATACTCGGATTCGGTACTCAGTGGAAATTGTCTACTCGGTTATGCCTTACTTAGCTGTGGTTGAATACTTGTCTTCTTGAAGCCTCTGTAAATAGATACAACTTTTGACTTTTTTAGTCTGACATTATTTTTTCAAATTACCACTGCATCTGCGCCTTGTATTATCAATAACTACAGCAGATCAGAGTTATAGCAGAATATCGTTGCTTTGACTCTGCTACTTTCTGATATGCTTCTACTATTGCAATGAGCATATGTACTAAGACACTGTTTGCAAGTACTTTGGCCAATAACAATGCTTTCCTTGTACCCTCAGCCTGACTGCTGGAATGAAGACCAACTGCCAACTTTTCTTGCTTCATGCTAACTGTACCCAAGACAGACTTTGCTTGCTCCTCTGAAGGACAGTTTAACTGTTTGTTTATGATTGTCTTGGTGTGAGTCTCTATCATTGGTGTAACCTCCCAGAATATTTCAGAGGTTCCTGCTGCAGCCAAGTCAACAAACCCTGAATTATGCTACCCATTAGGAGGAACTCTTAGTCCCATGCTCCAGTATGTCTTACTGAAAGGTCTCGTACATGTCCAGTGCATGAATGTTGGCCTGTCATGCACTGAACAATCCTTATGAAATAGTCTCCTGCTGAAGGCATATAAAGAGGTAAAAAAACGTTCTCAGCCTAAAGTAGATCATACGTTTTTAGATAATATGTGACTTGACAGCATTTGAATTTAAGAGGTTTTAGAAAGCATTGTTTAGCGCTCACATATGTGCTGTATATGCATGCAAAGAGTTGCTATCAGGATTTACATTCATGGAAATGAATTGTGTTCATGGTTTTATTTTGTAGAAAATTGGTGAATCATGGATAACTGACCTGTCTCAATTACGATTGTTAGAGAAGTTTGAAAATGATCAGACGTTTTTGCTGAATTTGAAGAAAATCAAACAGGTTGATTGAAAAACTTATTAGTGTAGTGTTTTTATTCCTCCTTTGATTGCTGTTCTCTGTTGAAATTAGATATTAATATTTTGATGATATTCTTTCACATGTTATACTGAGCTTAGGTATTTAGCATGTGATCTAAAATGTCATATTATCCAAGTATAAGCAATGTTAGCAGAGTGTTGTGTTTATTCAGATGTTTTTATTTATTATAAATTAGGAGAACAAGCTGAAGTTGACTGCATATCTGGAGAAGACACAGAATGTGATAATCGATCCAGATTCCATGTTTGACGTACAAGTCAAGAGATTCCACGAGTATAAACGACAGCTGCTCAACATTCTTCACATCGTCACACTCTACAATCGCCTCAAGAAGAATCCCAACATACCATTTGTGCCAAGAACAGTTATGTTGGGAGGAAAGGTAGACCACTATCTTTCTCTTATGACCAACAACCACTTTATCAGTCTATCTTGTACCCAACTGATCGCGATCATAATCGTAAAACACTAACATAAGGCTGAAGTTATTCACAAGTGCTGTGTAATGTCAGAGGGGTTGTTCGAGATGCCATGGGAAAGGTACACTGTCAGCTTGCTCCAACTCACTGCAGGAAACATTATTCGTTGCTCTTATCTGATGTCGTGACTTATGTATCCAACCATTGCTCGAATCTATATTTACCATTTGAAATGTTAAGATCGATTCAAGCCATATGGCTCGGCAGCACATCGTTGGCTAGTGACAATTTAAATCCTCATTCATACAACAACCTTTTCTACATGGACAATATACTTGTCCTTCAGCTACTATAAATTAGAATAAATTAAGTAAATGAAATAAATGATTGGCTTTTATTCTTTAGGAGTTAATTTTGCAATAAATAAGTCAGCTGTTTTGTGGTCATTATAGAAAAGTTGTTGCTGGGCTTTAACCTTGTGTAGCATTGTTTAACTTTATCCAGACAACTTTGTCAGTGAAGCGATTCTTTTTCTTAAGTGTTGCTACTAACCTGGTGATCTATGGCACCACTTTCACAAAGCATCTGCTGATGGTCACTATGAAGTGAAGTCTTAAGAACAAGTTTGCTGGATAGACGAGTTCAAAATCTGAGGTTGTTACGACCCAAAGACTTACATATGATTTTGAGCCTGGTCTTCAATGATAACAGCAAAACAACATGTAAAAAAAATGGATTCCAAAAACTTTGACCAGCCACAAGTGTCAATTTATTCATTGATTGTATGGAATGGCAAGGAGTGTGAGCATAGAACTGATTTAGGGGGGATTCTCATTTAGATGCAGTGCGCCTTAAATTGTAAGACCAATGTTGAACGTTTATTTATTAGAAGCTAGCATAAAGATTTTAGGATGGGTGAAATTACTAATCAGTCCAAGACATTATCGTTTTGCTTAGCATTAAATTAATTAATTTATTAAGTGTTTGATGTTATATGTAGGCTGCTCCTGGTTACCATACTGCAAAGCTCATCATTAAGCTGTTCAACAATGTTGCTGAGATGGTCAATAGCGACCCAATCATCGGGACAAGACTGAGGTGCGTCTTCCTTGAAAACTACCGTGTCAGCTTTGCTGAAAAGATTGTTCCAGCTGCGGACCTCAGTGAGCAGATCTCCACGGCTGGTACTGAAGCATCTGGAACGGGCAACATGAAATTCATGGTTAGACAAGTTATATCTATCTACAATGTTTGTACATCTACTGTTGTGCCTTTAAAATACCTAACAAAGGTGCTGCATGTGCCAATATAAAGCTATCTGCTGATTTAACTTTATCTTATTTATTGCTTGTTCTTCTCTTTTCTACAGTCAACTACTCTGCTATTATCAGAGACAATATTCTCTCTAATTTATAGTGTGTGCAATAAATTTAGCATGTGCAACAATTTATAAAAGGTTCATAATTTTGTGCATAGGTTCAATCAGAATGTGATGCGATGATAGTTAAATATTTAAGGTCATATATAGAAGTCTATGGTGATAAGTTCTGATAACCTAAAAAAAGTCCCATACCTAAAGATAAATATAAGGAACGTAACAGCCAGGAACCAAAGTTTCTGAAGTAAGGTAGGCCGCGGCTGGCTATGAGATTCGATATACGTAGTTAATAAAAAAATCTGCGTGTGCGCACTAAATTCTTGTGTGCATTGACTGCTGGATCCGTGTGTGCGTGCAGCTTAGAGGGAGAATTGATCAGGGACAATGTAAGTTACTTGCTACTGATGGTTTATTTTCTTGCTTCAGTTCATAATTTGTATAGGTTATGTTCACGATAAATTATATTATCATCTTTGAAGAATTGATAAATGTTTAGTTGAATGGTGCACTGACGATTGGTACGTTGGATGGAGCAAATGTTGAGATGATGGAAGAAATGGGAGAAGAGAACATCTTCATCTTTGGCATGAAGGTCCATGAAGTTGAAGCTCTTGAGAAAAAGGGGTAAGTTAAATTCATTGTCTTTTGGCTTTCTTGCTTTAACAATTGCCTTTTAGGTTCTGCACTTTTGTGAAGTACAAATAGAGATGTAAAAGAGTAAAAGACCTGGCAAGCAGATGTATATAGAAGAAGTTGTACAAGCTAGAACAAGTATTGAATTTCAATAGGCATAATTATTAGATTGATGAAAGGAGAACAGAGACAGCGTCTTGATTTAGAGATATGTAAATAGGTGAAAGCAGCATGATCAAGTAATAACATTTAGAGAGATTGCAATGTCGATGTTGAGTCTCTTTACCCAATTAGACAAAACAAGCTCTTAGCTGGCCAAACTGTGCAGAATTTGTTATGTATACTTTTTCCACAAAGCTCAGAGGTGTTGACTGCTTGTATTTTTCCTGGATACCTCCAGATCTGCTGCTGCCCCTAAACAAAGTGTAAATAACATTGATTCACAGAGGTACAGATTTACTTTGGAGCTATTGTAAGAAGTTGTGCAAAGAGCAGAGTAAAATAATGGGTGTTAACAAGCAATTTAATAATTTAATTAAAAAAATTTTTTGACACCTTTTGTTGTGTGTTCTACATGTATATAAATATCTTGTTAACTTTGGATTTGCACATCATATGAACCATGAATGAGATTGATGCGCTTTGTAGGTACAATCCCCGTGAGTTCTATGAGAAAAACCATGAGCTGAAGCAGTGCCTTGATCAGATTGCCGGTGGCTACTTTTCTCCTCATGAGCCACACCTATTTCATGACCTGGCATCTGATCTCATCAATCATGACAAGTAAGTTTATCGTTGGGACAATTTCTGCATTTTTAACTATTGGAGACTACTGCAATCATTTAAAGCAGTGCTGCTGCTGTTGCCCTGACATCTGCTTAATTAAGAACAAGTGTTTTCTCGTTCCATTAGGTACATGTTGCTGGCCGATTACGAGTCCTACATTGCCTGCCAGGAAAAAGTCAGCGCTTTATACAATGTAAGACATTTTTATTTAATTATTCAAAGACAACCAACTTTTACTTCTTTTAACAAGATGAAAGGCTAGCAATTTCATATTTGTAATTCCTGAATAGAAGAGTCATTGTGCTATATTGTTGGTCCTTGATGCCACTGGTGTGTAACCTTGTTCTGTTATTTTGCACTACTTTAAATTTTGACTACCCCTTTAAGCAGTGATTCCCAACCATTTTCGGCTTAAGGCACAGTAAGAAAGTAATGAAAATTTTTTGCGACACACTTAGCCCCTTTTTAAAACCTACCCTTATATGGCAAACAAACTTTATATATGCATATAGATATGTATATATGTATGAATGCATATATGTATGTATATATGCATTCTAACATTAACTTTAATGCTATTATAGGTCAGTTTGCTTAATGCAAAGGCAGGGGCCGTCCATAAATGACGTCACGCGAAATTGGCTGATTTTTGACCCCCCCTCCCCCCTTGTCACACTTCGTCACAAAAAGTCTGACCCCCTCAAATATGACGTCACAATGCTCTGACCCCCCCAGAAAAAACCACTTCATTTAATTTCAAATAAAACATAAAAATTAATAATTAACTTTTTTAAACATTGCTGAACTTAGCATAAAAAATCATTTTAAAATAATCGTAGACTCATCGTCTATTAATGCTAAAAAAATGCAATGTTCAGAATAATTTTTATTCTTTTATTTTCTTATAAAAAGAAGTAACCTATAGAATTAATAGTAGTAATTATGTATAGCAATATCGAAACTTTGCGGTAGAACGACTTAAAGTTTTTTTCCACAGCAGGATGAAAAGTTCTGAAGTTCTGGTTGAATCATAACAAATTATTATTTTATGATTGCACACAATTAATTTTATGCTTCTCCATTTTTCTTCTTCCTCCATCCAATCCACACTCTCTCCATTTTCTTCTCTCGCGAGTATAACCATTAGTTCACATTGCCGACGTGCAGCTACTCTGTGGCCTAATGCGTTTTGGTGGAATAATTGATTCCTGCTTGTGAGTTGCAGAGTGGTTGCGCAGCATGACTAACGACGCGAAGTATGTGTGTCATTTTTTGCAAATCCTGTCGCCAAGCACGGATTGTATTGACGGACAGTACAAGTCATATGGAATCAAAAAATTTATATTGCTTTATAAAATATTAAAGGACATTTTTATAAATTTATCGAAAATTATTTTTTTAATGTGACGTCACATTACTCATACCTCCTCCCCCCTCGTCACACATCGTCACAAATGTCAGACCCCCCACCCCCCTAAGTGCGTGACGTCATTTATGGACGGCCCCGTAGTGATTATCATTAGTACACGCTTTATAAAAAAATGCAGTAGGTGGCTTGGAGTCATATAGGCAGGATTGTGATTAAGTGTGTAGGTACAGGCCAGCTGCCTCAACTCGACTGTTGTTGCAATGCTCCACATCAGTTTTACATAACACCATTATAAGATAAATCAAGCCCTGAGAGTTGTAAATATTGAGCATGCATTATGCATAGAATCAGATGCACTGAATGTAATATTGCATTCAGCCTGTGTATTATTCGTTGTAAAGCTCTGAGCTTATCTTCCCGTTGAATTTTTAGAAACCAGAGCAATGGCTTCGTATATGCCTTAAAAACATCGCGGCATCTGGGAAGTTTTCATCTGACCGGACTATTACAGAATACGCTCGGGATATCTGGAACGTGGAGCCAAGTCTCGGCAAACTTCCAGCACCGTACGAAAACCCACTCAAGGAACAGGAGGCTGTGGAAGCAGGGAATTAATAAACGTGCAAATTACAGGGTTAACAGCAAAGGGGTACAGCTGAAAACTGTCTATTAATAAGTGAAACAGTTTATCAGAACTTGGCTGTTTCCATGATCAAGTATTAAAATGCCTTATTTGGTTTAAGTATTTTTTATTTTGTCTGTAGATTGTCTTTAATACTGTGTATGTATCGTTACTTTTATATTCAGGAAGAGAAACGATTGGTGGAGGTTGTTCTTTATGCAAAAGTTGTGCATTCATTAAAAAGCAGCAGAATTAAGCATTACAAAGAAATTCATCTGATGCTATATTGTCTGTACTGCTGGCAGAAATGTCCTAAAGAACCGGTACTTAAATTGAGATGTAAGTGCCATGGTGATGAGTTCAGTTAGTTCGATATTATTTCCATGCTATGCATTCAGCATTTTTCAGTTATTTTGACCTTTCCTTTTAGATTGAAAATGTTCATATCATGCTTCAGAACTGCCGGTTGATTTGTTTGAGATTTGTATTTTTGTCTTGTAAAAACGTGCAGCACCATTTTACAACCACATCCAAGATCTTTTTGTATTTGTGCATCTGACAGTCGGGACATCTGTTTAATAGGTTTTGATGAATTATAAGTGTATCGACCTAGAAACTTTGTGACTTTAATCTAATACAGACCCAAGTAGCAGACAACTTTTTTGGTGTTGAAACTGATTTCTTTATAAAATCTGCACTGTTATTTTTTCCATTTCAATGATTTTCTTTATATGTAGTATGTTGTGTCATCTTTCTGTTGGGAAACTTCTCTCGAAATTCTTAGTTAATAGATTTATCAAGGGAGTAACTGAATAACCATGCTACTAGTTTATAATTGTGTCATAATTATGTCCGTTTTGAATAAAGCATAATTGTTGACTGCAATAGGAATGTTTATCGACTCACTTGAATGAGGAACAAAGCGCATATGCTGCTTCTGAATGTAGTGGCTACTCTAGGTGTTAATACAATGACTTCCGAGTGCACATTATACATTGTTACTGTAAAGTAGTATTTTCTGGTTAATTGTCAAAAATCCCACTCTTAGAAGTGCTTTACTATAAATTCAATATATTAACATTTCAAAACATGTATGGTCTGGGATCAAGTTAGACCGTGCTTTCTTTCAAAGAATATTTGTAACAAGAATCAGTTCTTTTCAGTCTTGGGCTTTACAGTGTTGATGCTTTGTAAAAGGGACCGTCTTTGATTCATAAAAAACGTCTGCAAAAATTACCTACTTTCAACCGCCTTTGAGGACATCTACACCAGAGCACAGGGCTAGAATTGCACTGATTTAACATGGATTGTGCAAAATTTATACCCCATGTAGCAGCAAATATTCGCAATGTAATGGAGCACTTGTCGAATCTGAGGCGCTCACAACACTACACGAAGCTAAACAGAAAAAGGAAAGTCTTAAAGCGCTTCCATATTAAAGGCAGCAGGAGAGAGCAGCTCCTTCCAAAGAGGAAGAGGAGGCTGTTCCAGCTGGCAGAACCAATGTAGGTGAAGTTCCTCGATTGGGCCGTGGCAGAGCACATGCTGGGAACCACTAGAAGTCTGCAGGCAGAGGAACAAAGGGAAACCCTAGAGAGCCAGAAGATAGGTGGGGCAGACCCAAGGAGACCCTTATGCATCAAGGCAAGGGTCTTGTAATAAATGCGTTGAGGTGCATGCAGCCTTTGAAGGGATTCGCGAATGAAGAGATTTGACCAAATTTTGGAATTCAACCAAATAGTCGGGCAGCCGAGAAGGGACTGCACCTTAGAGATGAATCGACCCTAAAACGGATCAGGGCATGCACAAGCGTTGATAGTGCACACCGCATGCAACAAGAGTGGATGGATCTGGCACATGTGATTGAAGCAGGAGTGGGAAACAGCGGGTTGTCCACAATTTCTGTTGGGGTGAAGAGTTTGAGTATTATTTGTAGAAGAAATATAGCGTAAGGGCCCATTTACAACTTCCATAGCAGCAAGGGGTTTAGGATTTTGCCTATGGAGGGGTCTAGAAAAATGTGTATCATTCTTTGTATGGGGGGGCAGTGTGTGTTAGAGATCTTATGTACTTACATGGTGCAACAGGAAATACTGTTCCTGTGTATGCAATATATGGATGTCTCGAAGACATGGTTAAAAACATTGGGTCACAATCAAGCACATTTCTGTCGATCCACTTGAAACGCCTCCAAATACCAAACTTCCACCATGACCCCATAGCGATTCAGTTCTGGTGGCCTTCAATATTGTGCCTCATTAGCCTGGAATGGCATGGAGCTGTAGTCCAACAGGGTTAGGTTATCCTTTGTCCAAACAAGAGAAGCTGGTAGGGTGGTTCAATACCAATACCACCAAAATCAAGCAAAGGAGCTCAATACTTGTTAAATCCAAAGCAATCAACCATACATGCTATCAATCTCCATCAGACTCACAAAATAAGGCAGCTTGTAGTACAGAAACACAACATGCTTCTAGGTCAGATTTTATTAGAATATTGCATCTACAGACCAAACAAAGGTCACTTGAAACCTGATGCCTCAAGAGCAAGAAATCAAGCCTGAAATCGAGATTAGTTTTTGTCTATTCAGAGTACTGAGAAATTTATTTGAAGATTTTTCCCTGGTTGAATTTCTTTCCACCAAAGTCTCCTTCCCATGCAAAATATTCGTCAATCAGTTTCTTTGTTTCTTCGCTGTCTGGATCCAACTTTTTCCAGCTGTACGATTCATAATCTACCTGTAGATCATCTGACAGCTGCAACAAAATAAATTGTAATTGTAAATGAACATTTTTAAAGCGCGGTTCTAATCAGCGACGCTCCCAATCCGTCGGAGACTAGTTAATAGGGCATAACCGGAAATCGCCTCTGCCGAATATTGGACTATTCGGAAGTATTCGCCTTGGCAAATATTACACCCACAAATAGCTAAAATAACTTTTTGATAAATTATTTTTTTGGATAAAATAATATTTTTTCATCAAATAAATATAGGCATAACGAACTTACTTATAAGCTACTGATTAATTAAACAAGAACTTAACATTCTGTTGAATTTCCTTAAAATTAATTATGTCAATTCATATATTTTAATATCTTTTTGTAGAATTCCCAGGTGCTAACTAAATTTTTCAGTAATTTTCCCGCTTCACCCACTTTCCAGTAAACATTAGAGTACGGACGTCATATTTCAAATTTTATAACAAGGTCTTAGTTTTTCATAAATAAAGTTATTAAATAATAAATATACTGTTATATTGAAAGTCTTCAAGCGCTTCCAAGATTGAATAGGGAAGAGAACGAGGAACTCCGCCCTAAGGGGGAGGGGAAGACTATTCCAATTGGTGTGGCCTACATAACCAAAGTTTTTCATCATTTATACATAAGAGACAAAACTGAAAATAAAGGCATTATTGACGAAGAATAAATGCCCTATAAAGACAGTCTACACTGCAGGGAAATGCAAAAATTATATAGCGTTATCTATGCAGTCTACACAGATCTGCCAAATAGAACAACCTGAAAATTGTGGAGCTCTTATTTTAGACCCTGTTCTAAAAAGAAGGCACATAATTCCAATACAACAAAGACCTGGGTACTATATGTACTAACACAAAATTAGAAGGTCATCTGGCTTTATATGGGGCAGAAGGAGAGACAAAAAAATCAATATGCAAGGTCAAAAGACTCCCTCAAATAATTCAAAACTCCAACATAATAACCTTGAATCAAGAACTCTTCACGCTTGCCAAATAAAACCACGTAAGTAAGGTGGACATCCAACAGCATTGGCAGCCACAATATGCCATTGGACACTAAATACCACTGCAACCATATCACTACACCATTTATCAATTAACTAATTATACTTCACATATTAAAAAAAAATTTTGTAGCTTACAGAGTACAACAAAATTTTAGTCATAAAAATCATAATGTGGCACTTACAGTGAAAGCAAGGTCATGACCTCTCCAAAACCAGACACCAGAAATGGTGCTCTTGTTGTCTTCGCCAAAAACAATAACGCTACCAAAGGCATGCTTGCGCATACGGTCCAAACGCTGGAACATACCTGGAAAAAAAACCACAAACAATAAATCACTGTGCTTAATAGTCATATTATATTGCAATAAAAAAGCTAAACAAGTTTATTTCCAAGTAAACATTCTTTATCAGCTTTTGTGAACTGCCTTATAATTGAGAAAAGACACATACTAGGAAATAAATACCATATCACAAAACGTTCCCAAGATACTGTAGACATTAACGAAAACCTTATTTTATTGTTCACACAACCTTAGAAAGCAGCAAACAACTGTGAAACCAAGCTCAACAGAGTTGTGATGTAAACAACAAGATGCATAAGACAAGATCTCAGAATTAATCTACCTCCACTTATTGCAAGACTGTCAAATGGAAGAGCCATGCCTTTGAAGGAGGACAGAGACATCGGATGCTTAACAATGATTATCGTTATTAAACCAAATGCTATTATTAATGTTTTGTGCTGTACAACATTGTAGTTAAGCACTAGCATAAAAGTCAAAGTACCAGTAACAAGATTGCAGCTCATGAAGGCGAGTTTCAGCTCCTCTGGATACTTGTATTCAGCAAACCAAATTGAATAGTTTTCCTTGTCAAAGTTCTTCCAGAAATATGGAAGCGCAACGGTTTTGGTGTCGTTGTTTGAGTAGACCTTCTTGAAGTCATCCATGTTCAATGTTCTGTGCAAAATAAGCCATATAAATACTGCAGAAAACAAATTATGTAATCAGCAGTACAATTTGAAGGAAAGATACAAGATTTAAATTTTTTTAAACCGTAATTCTGACCAACAGTTGAAATGTGAGACCAGGTTTAGATGAGTATAGCTAACAAAAAAGTATAGCAAGTAGATGAAACTTGGTCTCATGTTGATTTACCTCCACTTCTTACATAACTGTCAAAAAGAACAGCCATGCCTTTGAAAGAGGATTTCGATCACATATATCAGACTAGACCTATATTTTGCTTTATTCAAGACAACTGCAATTCATTCCCGTCCTATATAATTTAGTGTCAGTTAACAAGAATTATCCAAATCAAGCAACAAATGCTATTGACATCACGAGTTAATAATTTAACGACAAGAGTGTACTAAAAGCAACTAGGAACCAATGTAGCTCGTCATTAAAAGTGTTAACCATTGGTAATCACAAACTCAATTTTCTGTAAGAAACAATAAACTGGACTTACCCTTTGGGAAGATGAGAAAATGGATCTTTTGATGGTTTATCTGCAAACTCATCTTCTTCCTCTTCAGGTTCGGCAGCAGGCTCTGGTTTAGGTACCTCCTGTCACAAAAAACAAATTGTTCATTAACAGATATATAGGCTTTAATATTACTGTGAATTAAGCTTCTATGGCACTGGATGTGTGCAAACCTACTGTGTTATATACCAGACATTTTGTTACAGTTCAGATCCCAGCCAGTCTGAGTCAGATGATTGTGGCAGTTTTAGTCCATTTCAGTCCTTAAAAGTAAAATATATAACCATTGGGCTTGAATTAAGAGTAATATATATATATATATATAATATATATATATAAAACATGAAGCATGTTAGAAAAAATTTGAATAGGTCATTTTAGTCAATTGTTTCCATTTACTTGCATGTAATTCATATAACATGTCAAACGCGTTGGTGTGGAATACACGTTTCATCACATTGTCTTTTACATTATTTTTCAATTCAATATTCTTTATTGATCGCCACATACATATAGAATAAGCACATAATTCAGATGGTCACATGTTATGGCATCAACAGGTTAACCTAAAGCAACGTCAGGTTCTGCTCACAGAGTCGCCTTAATTACACTAAACAGCAATCAATTAATGCACATTCTTTTCAATTCCTAAACACTGTACATTAATGTGAAATACACTATAAATAAATAGGTTGCTAATAACAGTTCTAAGTTCAGGTTTCTGTAAAAATCATGTGCCAAATTTTTTTCTTGTGCATCTTTGTGGTCATAAAACTTGATCAAAGTAAGAAGTACATCGCCCAACTTAGGTCAATATTTATGCCAGTATACCATCTATAAACGATATTGACATTGCACATATTCGCATGGCAAGGCCTCGATTCCTGAACATCAATTGCTTTAGTAAATACACATACACTTTTGCATTTAACGTCTATGACCTGCACGTACTTTAACTTTAGTGTGACTTATTTCAGTTAGACCAACAGTGGTAATTTAACGCTTTAGCAAAAAACTGCATTAATTTCCCAGTCGTTATTAGTACTCTCAATCTATCATAGTGAATGTTTGTGTTCCTTGTGTTTCCTTCATCTGGCTTAGCAAAGTTATGCGACGATTCATCCGCCTCCCTCTGTATTTGAAAATACAAGGTGACAATTCTTGCTAAGAATACAATAGCTTTCACAACTTCCTAGACTTTGTTTTTAATTTAACAACAAGCATATTAGCTTAAAATCAGGTAAACCAATGCAGGTCATCAATAAAGTGCTAACTCACCTGTGGCTTCTCGGCTGCAGGTTGTTTCTCTTGGAGTGCTTTCTCCTTCTTTGGTGCCTTCTCTTGCTTATCTTTCTTAGCACAGGGCTTTGCTGCACTCTGAATTTCCTCAAACTTTTTGGCTACAAGAACACAAAGGTTTCTTGTTAAGCATACAATAACATACATTACATGCATCAAGTGAATAAGATAAAACAGAATTATTCTTCACAAATAACAGAGAAAGCACACATAATCATTATTTGATACTGCATAATGCTGTAAATAATGCTAATCTAAATGTTAAACTCATAAGACCCTCTAAATAAGAAGCTGCATTGGCTTCCTATACATTTAGCACATGTGTCACAAAAAGAGTTAAAGGAAAACATAAAGCAGAACACCCAACAGGAGAAGACAGTTCACATGGCTTGGTGGTTACCTCCAGCTTGACAAGATCAACACAATTTCTCTCCATACGAGGTTCCAATAATCCAATTTTCCTCATCTGTTCACAATCTGGAAATTGTTTTGGATCCAACTCTGACTTTCAATAATCAAATCAACTCAGTTTCCAGATTTTGGTCTGTGATGCTTTTATCATCTGCGCAAACTTTGTTACATTCAAAGGTCTCTCTCACTTCATGCCATGACTACTTTAGCCCATGCCATAGTCTGCACTCGGGTGGACCCTGGCACCAGATCAGCTGAACAACAAATATTTTATGCATAATGAGAACATCTGAAAGAAAAGAAAGACTTACCATCGAACTGGGCCATCTTCTCACAAAGGACAACATTTCCAAGGACATCCTTGAACTGTGGCTGGTTGACGAGGGTGGTAAACCAGCGATTTACGTTAACATATGGCTTCCTAAATTCAGGGTCCAAGACCTACATGACACACAAATAAAATAAACAATAAACAGATACACCCAGAAACAATACAAAGTACTAATAATCTATATACAAATGTTAACAAACATCACAAAATTTAGTTAACTTAATTCTGCTACTTTATATAAAAAATCAAAAATTAGCTGGCTTCCATCAGACAAGGTCAAACTAAACAAACCCAAATCAGCGTGAAACGTCGTAACAATTTGTCTCCGCACGAGAACATTGCATAAAACACATACGAAAATAACTGCTCTAGTTGCTCACCAGCTGATACAGTTGGAGTAGATTGCATGCAACTGCGATATCAGCCAAAGTAATTCTCTCGCCGACCAGGTAAGTGCGCGTCGACAAGTGTTGGTTCAACACACCAAGGCTGAGCTTAACGTCATCCTTTGCCTTCTCAGTATTCTGCAAGATCAAACACAAATCATCTACTTACTTGCATAATTTAACACTAGATTTTACATTTGTTACAGCCCAACATGTAATATGTAGCATCACAGACCAAAATCAGGCGCATGTCGCAATACAAGTTATTGGATAAAACACCAAAATATGATTCAAAATAATGTGATTTTCACATAAAGCATTTAGAAAATATTGCTTTAGTTTTGGATGATTCAATGGTACTAACTGGTACTTAATGGTACTAATCAAAAAGTACTTTTTATACAATTACTTTGACTACGAACATGCCAGGGCACTAATTCTGGTGTCATTTTGAATGTATCCTCTTTCCAATGAAAATATCTTTTAGTTTTCTGCCTTTTCGGCAGGTTCGCATGGAAAATGTAGACTTCTGTCTGTTCTTGGCCTCCTCTTTCATCTTCTTGTAGTCACCCCTCCATCGTCCAGTCCAAAATCAATATTCTCGGTCTTCCTCTTGTTTTCTTCCCCTTCATTTTTCCCTCGATGATGTTTCGTAGCAGGGAATTGCAGTTTAGTATTCAATCAATCTCCTTTGTCATTTCCTTATTATCTTCATCATTGATCTTTTCTCTCCTACCATCTGTAATACCTTTTCTTTTGTCCTGTCCTCCGTCCATTTTTTCATTCTGCGCCACATCCACAATGCTTCTAATCTTTTCAATGAAAATCTAGAAACCTAAATGTGACATTTTTTATGTAAGGCTGAAAACGGTCTGTGGGGCCACATGTATTGTATTGCAAGGCACCAATTATTCAAAGTCGATTTTATATTCTTCTATTACAATATTGCCTTCAACTCTATCTGTATTTTATATAAATAATCAACAATCATCTACTCTCATGCATCATATATTGCAGTCTGTTGTAATAGTGATAATAATTTAACTAATCACTGATTATGAAAATTTCAAAATGGCACAAAATTGTGACATTAAGATTCACTTACTGGCTGAGGGTATAAAACACAACAACCGATGGTCTCAATGACATAATGATCTACCTCTTTCTCTTACATACCAGTCACTGGAGAGTACAGGCATGCCTTATTAAGAGGAAATAATCTAATCTTTATATTGCAATTCACAACGAAAGAGACATTTCTTAAAGTAGACATCTTCACACTTTAATAATTCAAGTCGTGCTTATTGATATCGTTAAAATGAAAGGTTCACATGAATATTTACTTTTTTTAGTTCTAAAACAGAATCACACATCTAACAGAGTAATAATTAGATGGAGCAAATTATTTGGGTTTTATATCACCTTTTATGAGGCTCTTATAAATCTTTCAATCTAAAATTCTGAAAATTTGATGCCGTTAGTTTGGCTGCATCTTTATGCTCTATGTTTCAAAATTTGGCATTCATATAAAGGGTCTATGTTTCCAATTTATACTTACATTTTATTATTCAGCTTGTATTTGTTATATGTGCGTTTCCTCTTATTATCTCGTGTATCATTTTATTGTAGTCTACTGTAACAGTGATTATAATTTAGCTTATCAATCAAACAGGCAATTTTAAAAGGTATTCAAAATATGCCAAAAATGTGGCATTAAGATTTACTAACTGGTTGAAGGTATAAAACACAACAACCAATGGTCTCAATGACATAATGATCTACCTCTTTCTCTTACATACCAGTCACTGGAAAGTACAGGCATGCCTTATTAAGAGGAAATAATTTAATCTTTATATTGCAATTCAAAATGAAAGAGACATTTCTTAAAGTAGACAAAAGTAAATAAATCAGTATATATATTCACAACACCTATCTCACCACAATTTTATATTTTCTGTTTGCATTCCACTAAACAATTATATTTTTCATATGGTCTTTGCTTCAGACAAAATATCTTACAGAATGCTTTACTTTAGTAGAATATGCTCCAGATGCCCTCACAGGCTCACCTGTTTGTTGAACTGCATCAGGCCAAGGCAAGGGAAGGTCCATGTGCAGGCGGCTGGCAGGATGTCACCCTCGGCAAACTCAATCCACTGCTGGACGTTGGCAGCATCCACTTGCGAAGCCCCACGAAGGGCATCCGAAGCCACATAGCTGGCGATGGCATTGCTTTTGAACAAAAGTGTGCCATCCTTACCTTCAAAGGCTGGAACCTAAACCATGCAACACAATCACATATTACATAAGAATACTAGAAGCAGCAAAACAGAGTAACCGAAAACCTCACGCACCTTTAATGACGAGAGTGTACTGAAATGTACGGGAAACCAATGCAGCTCATCGTTAAAGAATTAAGTCAGCACTCAGACGATGAGCCACCCAGCACAATCATATTTATTATTAACACTTTGACTGCTGAACTTTGTATTTAAATACATCTGATATGGGATGCATATACACGTCCCTATTCCCTAGCAGTCGATGTGTTAATTCAAACCATGGGGCTGTGGAGTAATGCAGAGCTGAGGAACTGAGTTCGATACCCATATTGGCGGCTTTGGTAAAATTAAATGTACAGAATAATGGGCACTATGCGTAGGTGCCAACAGTTAAATTCGACTCCTGTACCTTATCATCATTCATTCATACCATGATTATAAATAATACAGCTTGCAATTAAACAAAAATATATTTATATAAAGTGACATTACTATATGATAACACCTGATGATTACAAGTTACTATAGAAGCAAAATTAAACTGTATGGCAGGCATGCAAGGCGACCAAATGTTATACTGCTCATTACACTAATTAATGCCACTTAAAAAAATAACAAGTGAAAGTAAAAGCAGGGGTTTTTCATGACCCTCTTTTATTGACTTTTGGTAGATGGCACAATCGAGCCATTTACTTAAGAGATCATTTATGATGTAAACTTGCCAGACTGAAGCTCGTCAATGAGGACTCGTTCAAGTGGGTAAACGACATTTAATTTTTCCCAACTTTTGAGTTATGTCCAAAAAAATGTTATACATTGCGTTGTCATCCAAGCGTGACATGTGTGCAAAATTTCAGCTCTGTATGTCAATGGGAACATACCGAAACAAAGAGTCGAAAGGACTCCCAACGAATTGACGTCTAATCATGACAAACTTTATGCAAGCCTTACACAAGCCAAGTTAAAGAAAAGAGGATAAAAAGCAGATAGCATGAATCAATATTAAATCTAAACTGAACTTCTGCTCTTCGTGCTGGAGATTTACTATTCACCTAACTCCACTACCTCAGAATTCTTGCCAATGCAATTAGATAATTTTCCATAAACATCGTGTCATGAAGTTCAGTTATGGTCATGTTAGGCCCCATGAGGGTCGGTTAGGGCCAATTCAAGTCTTATGAGGCTCGTTCAAGGTCAGGGTCAAGTTCATCACTAGATTAAATGTAGCTGTAGAAACTTTTATTTCAGCAAGAATTCTTTTTGTACATCCCACCTCTATTTAGTCAAGAATGTTTTCATTAATCTAACTTCCATTTGACAGAATTCTTTACATCAATCCAGCATCTACTTAAGCAAAATGGTTATCAAAAAGAATACATTCTCCTATATATAGTAAGCAATATGGCCGCCCGACATACGCTAAAATAGAGCAATGATGCCTACCCAGCCACATCCCATAATGCAATACACAAGTATAGAAGACGACTCTATTTAACAAAGCAAATTAAAACAGAACTCTCCAAAAGTATATAACAATGTTTGTAAAATAAACTGAATACGTTAATGAAATTCTGACAAGCATGTTCTGGAAAGGTTACTCACATCCAAAAGGACTCGTTATACTCACACAATGGAAGTAATAACAATTAAAACTCACAACATCATGAACAATCGTCTAATAACTTAAACAATTGAGAAGTGTGATGATTTGGTGAACTTAGTGGGTACACATTTGGCGTTGCCATAAGTGTGTGTTGTATTTAAGTTGCTGTTAGTGTGCATTCTCTTCTTATATATTATTTGTGTCCACATGTCTAGAAGACACCACACAACGCACGATATGGGTCTGGATTTACTCACCTTCTACTTAAGCACGATTTTTTTCATCCATCCCGCTTCTTTAACATGATTCTTTCCATCAATCCCTTATACTTGGGCACGATTCTTTTCATCCATCCAGTAGGGCATAAGCGAATAGACAATTTTCACGAAGTACCGAATCTGAGTATTTGGATGAACTATTTGCCCGGATCCGGGTAAGAACTGAATAGTAGCGACAAATCTGTCTAGTGATTAGTGACGGCGCTGGCCTTGAAAATTTGGTACGCAATACACATGTTCCGCATTTAAAACATATTGAAAGATGTACTATAATTTCGTTAAAAATTGATCTGTTATCTTTCTTTTGGTACGCAATTGCGTATTTTGTTTCCGTGCAGTGCCAACACTACCAGTGAATACCATCCGCAGTCAAAGCGTAGTTAACCTGCCACGTGCACAACTACCAAAAACTATCTATAGTCAGTGCAGAGTCTATAGCAATATCCTTCATATAACGTATCGTCACACTCTAGGCTATAACAATATATTTATTATTTAATAACTCTTTTGTGCCAAAAAAAGGTAACCTTGTTATAAAATTTGAAATATGAAGTTATCAACGACGTCGTCACTCGCTAATGTTTACCGAAAAGTGGGTGGAGCCAATTCAAGCAAGAAAATTACTGATATGGTTGCCAACACAGGAATGCAAAAAAAATTAAATTATATAAATTAACATAATTATTTTACAGAAAATTCAATGGAATGTTAAGTTCTAGTTTAATTAATCAATAACTTATAAGTAAGTCCTTTAGTCCTACATTTATTAGATGAAAAAATATAATTTTATCAAAAAAATAATATTACCAAAAAAGTTATTTTTATCTATTTGCCGGTGTATAATTTGCCGAGGCGAATTCCAGTTATGCCCTACCATGCAGCTTCTTCTTAAATGTGATTCTTTTCATCCATCGAGTTTCTTCTGAAACAGGATTCTTTTCATCAATCCCGCTTCTACTTAAGCACGACTCTTTTCATCCATCCAGCTTCTTCCTAAACTTGATCTTTTCATCAATCCTGCATCTCCTTAAGCATGATTCCTTTCATCAATCTAGCTTGCATTTTTGTAGCATTCATTCTGAGATTTAAAGCAGGTGAATAAATCCGGACCCATACCCAAGCCACACCCAAACTATTACGTACAAGGTGCGGTCCCCAATTCTACAAGTAAGCCGAAAAATTGACCAGAATATGCATATATTCCAAAAGTCGCAAACTATTCAATTTACTATTGCGTGTGCTTCCTTAACTTTAAACTGGTAAATCTGACAATGCCAGAAGCAAAGTATGGTCGATTTGTACATCGTTTCTCGTCTCATTCAAACTTCAAGCACCGCGCAACCAAAAAACCGTTGGAAAAAACCTCTGTCTCACCTTTCCAAGCGGAAACTTCTTCAGAAACTCTTCAGATTTGTTCGTCTCGCCGAGCACAAACGCCGGCGGGTCGGACACGACCTGGAGTTCGAAGCCGCTGTACTTTGCGGCAATCTGGGCTTTGTAAGCCCGAAAATTGTCCTTGAACGTGTACAGAGTCTGAAAATAAGAACCAGGTGTTATGATCAGCACGCTGCACGTAGTTAATATTCATTACATGTAAGAAATAAATGACGGATGGTTACGGATTGTGTAGATTTAAATGCCAAATATCCACTTACACCCCCAACCATGTTGCCTTGAGTGAAAGAAAGACTGACATACCCCACACACATACAGACAACGGCGTAGACATCGTAAAATTAAGAACTAGATAGGACCACAGATATATAAATTCAGTGGGTACACCATGTTATCGAATTGTTTGTTGCGTTCTATTCGGGTATTTTAGTATATAAACAGATATTTCGAATAGGCCTAGGCTATCTTATTTTACGCACATGAACAACGTTGTCATACACAAAATTGTCATACAAAAAATATATACAATATATATTGTATATAATTATATTATATTTAACGAGACAATTTATATTCAATATGGTCTCCATGACAATAGGCCTATTTGTATAAACATACATAAATATATATATATATCATATATATATATATTTACATACGTAGATGTATTGGCCAACACATAATAAGGACAGGTCTTATGCATAAAAGTGTGCTCTTTGTAATCCACTTCAGGCTTTGTGTCCTTTGCAGCTTTGCTGATAGTTGCATAGGTTAGGGCCTACATTAAATATTACTTCAATCGTTTGATTTTTCTCTCCAACTTTATCTGTTTTGCCCATTGGCAATACAAATAAATTTTCTACTGCTGAACAAATTGCAAAATTGTATTACAGTAAAACAGACTTAGTGCAGGCCTATATACCTTGCATTTACGTTTTAGAGAAAACTAATTAGTTGTAGGCCTACAGAATAGATTAATTGATATCCACGTCCGTGAAATAAAATGAGTAGCCTACTCGATCCTAGCACCCTAGAAATGTACACGATCAATTAATCTATCATTAAAAATTTCGATACTCATGATATGAATGAGGTCAGCTGTCAAAACAATTTCCGATGTTTTTAGCAGCTCACCACTTCTGCATTATTAGAAATAGTTTGCAGATTACACGTAGGCCTATACTGTGGATTTTTTTATAGGCCTATGATTTCCCTTTCCCCGATATGAGTATGGTTTATTTCACCTTTGTACACCATACGGTCTTATCAAATCTTCCCTTCTGCTATAGCCAAAGTCTTCTAACTCTCTACATTAATATTCTCTATCTCACAATCTTCCCTTGCCTTTTCCCAGTTTTCTGTTGTTCTTCTCAGTTCGTTGTTTGACTTACTATAATGTTCTTGTCTAGATTTTTCAGTACTGTGGTGTTTCCACTTCTTCCATTCCTTCACTTCTTCTATTGTTTCTCCTGTCATCTTCGGTTTCCTAGTAGATTATCAATATTTGTAGTCCCACGATATCATTAGGTCTATGCTCTCATAGTATTTGTTGTCTTATCTGTTGTTGTAACAAGGTATTGAAAGTGGGGGAGGGGGAGGATTTCTAAAAGATTGCGCTATAAGTGCAAAAATTTCCTCCCCCCACTTCTTGAATTTTGCGCCCCCCCCCCAAATGTGAACAACGGGGACAAAAATTATCTTACCAAACGTCATTTTATCATAATTACTCCATAACATGAGCTATGCAGGACGCTTTTAAAGCATATACTATAAAGTAGGCCTACTATATTGTACAATATACTGTAAATTGCATGCAAATTAATCTTTTCCATCATCATGAGGCTTGTAACATGGCCATTGCAACAGCGCATAGGCTGGATGCCAAATAAATTTCGGCTTTAACTTGCCGCAAGATTCATGTCAACGTGTAAGTTATTTAGATCTTATATTTGATATGCATGTAGACAGATATTTCTCTAGCGCCTTCACAATTACTTACTTAATATGCAAGAGTTTTGATCAGGATTTCATGTTTAATCAATGACTATAAACAACTATAATATGGCTATAATTAAGATGGTCGAGTACATTTGGCAAATGATAACAAAACAAATGTCAAATTCATTAGGCAGATTCTTAATTGGTCTAAAATGTCGGGATTTAGGTGGAAGAACTGTATTTGAGCTAAACTTGAGATTGCTATGAAGCTATATGAAGTACTTACAGCATGATTTCCATGGCCTCTGCATATGAAGGTGGAAACCCATTGATCACTCACTCTCGGAGCTTCCCACTTGAAGGGTTAGGTCCGTGTAACATTCGTTTATCGTGAGATCACTTGGTTGACACATTGCAACCTATAGCAGAGACTTAATCAGTATTGCCACTTTCCAAATGAGTGAGTTTTTCGTCCAATTTAAAATCCGGAGTGATCATGGTCAATGGGACAACTTTCGATTCGCAAATTGGATTCTCGGGATACGATTTTTGTCATACTCAGACTGCAAGCAAATGGAAGTCATAGGTCACGATTGTAGACTCGGGCCGGATGATAGCTGGAAGAACGACCGATCGCGCACTAGATTTACGTAGAACTATAGATCGCCACAATCTTTCACCAGCCTCCATCACCATGAGAGCAGCTCCACGCAAGTCTTCTATGCTATGAACTTCTCCTTATAGTGGAGTCGACTAAGAGGTGCATGTTCCAACAGACATTTCAAATCAAATTTGTGCCCTGGCAGGGATCTGAACCCCGACTTCATGATGGTAGACCAACCACAAGACTATTTCTTTAGCCAATGAAGAATATTCTACACGGATGTTCAAAGTGATACATTATAGATGAATGAATAACCAAACATGCATTGTTGTCATTTTTATACCTGCAATAAGTAAGAACAAATCGTAAAAACAAACTTTGAACTGTTGGAAATTTATTGAACCACAATACGTACCTTAGTCATAAAATATAAAAAGCTATTGGAGAAACATAAAAACATAGAACCGATTTGACCGGGCACATGGAGGGCACTGAGCACTAAAACTAGGAGCTTTGCCCCAGTTTAAAACTGGGGAGGCCGATGGCCCCCGCCCCCGCCCCCCGCTTGTTACACCCCTGGTTGTCTTTCAGTCTTCTTGTTTATCTTTTGTGGATTCACCCTCATAGTCTGATACATTTTTGATTTTCTTCAGTTTCTTTTTCAAATTCTTAATTGGTTAAAAATGTTGGGATTTAGGTGGAAGAGCAGTACTTGAGGTAAACTTGAGATTGCTATGAAGCTATGAAGTACTTACTGCATATATTATAATTTTCATGGTTTTCTTTATGGCTCTTTTTAGACCATCTCTGTCTTGCCTGCTTTCTCCACTTTATGAACACAGAAGTGCAGAACAGGCCAGATCAAAATATAGCTGATGTTTCACAAAAAGAGTTTGGAACGGGACAGAAGCGGATATACAGTAACGACTAAAATTACAACAATTGAAATGGCCTTAAAGAAGACGGACAATAGCAGGGAAGTGAAAAACACGAAATAATAATAATAATAATAATAATAATAATAATAATAATAATAATAATAATAATAAATATTCTGAGCTAGAGAAGAAATACACTTTTGTTCCAATCGCTATCGAAACCTTCGGTCCCCTCATTAGTGAGGGCCTCGCCTTTCTGTCTGAGACTGGACGCCGACTTTCGACAACTACCGGTGACACCCGAGAGACAAACTTCCTTTTCCAGAACTTGTCGGCATTGATCCAACTTTTCAATGCGGTGGCTTTTCAGGGCACTATGTCAAGATTACAGTCCACCGACAAGCGGCGACCCAGATAGCATGATGACAGATCCGTTGGCACTGCCAATGATGAATAACACTATATGTGACATAATAGTAATAATAATAATAATAATATTATTATTATTATTAATATTATTATTATTATTATTATTATTATTATTAGTAGTAGTAGTAGTAGTAGTAGTAGTAGTAGTAGTAGTAGAGTAGTAGTAGTAGTACTATTAATAGTAGTAGTAGTAATAATAATAATAATAATAATAATAATAATAATAATAATAATAATAATAATAATGTTATCGCCCACATGGGCGATAACAGCATAATATAATAAACATATTAATAATAATAATAATAATAATAATAATAATAATAATAATAATAATAATAATAATAATAATAATAATGATATAATAATAATAATAATAATAATAATAATAATAATAACAATGCCAATGATAATAATATTAACAATAATATTAATAATGATAATGATAATGATAATAATAATAATAATAATAATAATAATAATAGTGATGATTATGATGATGATGGTGATAATCTATCCATATAATTACCTAAATCACGTATCTAGTAGAAGACAGATAATTATTATAGTAGAGAAGTGAAGAACAAGAATAAAAATAATAATAATAATAATATAATAACAATAATAATAATATTAATAATCTATATATATATATATACATATAATTACAACGTGTCGAGTAGAAGACAGACAATAGTAGAGAAGTGAAGAACAAAAAATAATAATAAAAGGTTGTTTTAAATTTAGAGAAGTTATAAGTTTCTAGCAAAAGTGTTTTGTGAAATAATAATTTTTTTTAAAATTTGTTAAATTTGTTAAAGTTAAACATCAACAAACTTTGCCAAGAGAAGAAACAATAGCATGGCACACATTAAACATTTAAGAACTTGGAATGTAATTTTGCCTATTTTGCATTGTGGTTTACTTCATAAGTTTGTGTACGAATAAGTTTCAGACGATTTAAAATAAATTACACGAATTTTCCATTTGTGGGCTGTGATGATTGGAGTGTGTTGTAGGTGAGTTAAATGACCTTGTATTCAATATTCCTGGGGATCAAGTGCTTTGATCCTCCCTGCGTTTTGTCACTAGCAAAATGCGCATACACCTAAGCAATAAATAACATAGAAAACCAACTGTAGACATAGGCCTAAATGACGACCTTTCCAGAACTGATGACGTTACAGACTATTACAAGAAGACATCGGTCATTGTATACACCGTGCAGGTGTTCGTTGCAATCAATCGTCGTCGCATTGGATGCAATCAGCTGCCACACTGACTCATCAGCTCAGCGCAGTTGACAGTCAACAGCTGAACAAGCATCGACAGAGGTCGCACTCGGTTGTGTCACTATTTTCATGCAACGTTCGTTGTGACTTTTCTGCCCACATATATACCTATCTATCAGTCGTACTGTATGCATACATGGTTCTAACTGTCTCTTACACCCACTCGATTTGCCTCTTAAATAATATCTGTCGAGCAGTTTTGTTTATCCAGTAGTCGAGGAGTAGGCCTAGTCCAACACGCCCCCTTCTGACTACGTCGAGAGTAAACAGTAGGTTCACGCGACGAATGTAGCGTAAAACTGAGTGATTTAGCGCAATTTTTTAATTGAACGTTGTTATTTAGGTCGAGAAATTAACTCAGATCTGCTCGGCTGAAGAATCGAATATAAAATATATCGATCTCGAACGTTTAACCTCAGGACATGGAATGCACGAGACGAAGGGCTGAGAATTTTGCAATTTAGCTTTCGCAGACATAATTATCGTCTCTATCTTGCATTGGCAACCACAGGTAATCTATTCGCTATTATTTTGTATGATTTTATGTGAAGCAAACAAACGTATTGCAAGTATGAAAGCAATTGACATATGGATTCAAAACTGCTACCGACATTTCTTATTCTTTTACTCTACATCCATGTCCCAATTACAGTCTAACTCTGTAGGACTAACTCGTTTATGTCACTGAAGCTTAAAGAGCCAAATTCCTAATTGTTGCCCTTCTACCTATTATTACTTATGAATAATCGAAGTTAGATGGCATTTCGCCCATGTTTCTGAGTTAGGTTTCCCAGCGGTTTTCCTAAATATACACAAATATAGCAAATTAAATTTGGTTATTTCTGCGAAATTAAGCAAATTAGTCAATGTCCAGTTATGCTATATTCTCAATCTGATGACGAAGATCTACTTGCAAGTTGGATAGGCATGGAGTTCAATTTTGTTAGGAGTCAACTCGATCAGTAGTAAGCCTAGCATTACCAAACCCACTCTGTAACAGTAAAATTATTCAATGGGTACTTTACTTGGAAAATTATTTCTGTGAACTCAGCCTTACATAAACTGCAAACCTACCTTGCAAATGGCAGCATAATAAAAAATGATCACCCTCTTTAGTTTGCTGCCTTTTCGAAAGTACATATCCAATGTCGCCACTTCCTTCTGTTCTGGGCCACCTCCTTCATCCTCCTTCATCCTTCTTCATCCTCCTTCATCCTCCTTCATCCTCCTTCATCCTCCTTCATCCTCCTTCATCCTCCTTCATCCTCCTTCATCCTCTTTAGTACCTCTCTTGTGGCCGCCCCTTCCATCATCCAGTCCAAAATCATTGTTCTCGGTCTTCTTCAATCACCAACATGTTTTGAAACAATTGTGTAATATCTCACATATAATTATCTTATCAATAGAACATCATAGGACATCATATTCGGCCAAAAACTTAAGCCAAATAACTCTGAATGTGTTTTGGTGTTTTGGACAATGTCCTGATTGTTCACCTGTTTTGTCTGTTTAAAAGGTGGAAAAAGCGATTGATTGATTCTTCAATTTAGATTCATTTGAGTTCAACCTAAGTGTGCAGATCCAACTCGTGGCACCGTGTATAAGAATATTTAATCTAGCGCTACCACAACGACAAAGATAACATCAGTAACAAGAGAGGCAACGAAGAGTGAAACTACATCGCAATGGGAAGTGATAATTCAAAAACTGGACGTGAAAGATTGGTGGAAATGAAGACATCTCTGACAAACACACTGCTGAGACAATCTCCAGAACCACCGCAGAATGAGACATCGCCATCGTCAGAAGATGCTGCTGCTGCTGTTGTTGCTGCTGCTGCTGCTGCCGCAGAAACAGAATCAGCCACGGAAGAGGTAACAATGGCACTCTTCAAATTAAGCTGAGCAAACCACGACTGAGAGCATTCATTGTTTCGTGAATATGTTTTATAGACTATGTATTGAAGCGCAAATCATTGTAGTTTACAGTCAACCACTCAATTGTGGAACATAGTATAACAGAATAGGTCTAAAGACTAACATGTATAATTCGACGTATGTCTACGTATGAGATATAATATTAGTAACCTACTTTCGACCGTATTTTATTCACCTATCGTCTTGGCATATACGTGACTGCCATGGGCTTCAGATTGGATGTTCCACTGTGTGTTATTTCCTGGGTCAACGTGCTTGTCTGTATAAGCCGTCTGCAGCTTAGCAATTTCGTTCTTACGACGGATAACAGAACGTTAGTAAGTGAAGACAGGAGACTGCTTGACTAAGTTGATTAATTTTAGTGACTTTTCTAATATCTGGTCTTTCTGTAGGCTACGCTTCATCTTTATAGATAGCCACGTGGCATGTATCACACGGCCTGGTTCTGCCGTCAATCACTTATTGAATTGGTTAGACGAGGTGCAAACCTTTACTCAGCGTCAGCTAGGCTCTATGGGCGCTATACAAACTTTTCTCAAAATCAAATGTTGCATTATACAAAATCTCTACTCAATGTCAACTGACAGCTATATATATATATATATATATATATATATATATATATATATATATATGCGCTATAGACTACATCGACGGGAGACCTTCACATCGATTGGATTGGCTATAACTGTTGTCTGCTCGACAAGGTAGTGCTGTGGAGTGTGGAGGGATCGAACCCTGAAAGCGATAATGACATTAATAATAATAATTATTATTATTATTATTACTGTTGTTCTTCATGTCATAAGTTTATTTATAGTATTAATATAAATGATCTTATTATAACAATAATATTAATAATAATAATAGTAGTAGTAGTAATAATAAATAATAATAAGAAGAAGAAGAAGAAGAAGAATATAAATACTTCAAAATTATTACTATTACTATTACCATAATAGTATAATATAAGATAAAAAGAATAAGAAGAAGAATAATAGGGCAATTTCAGACTACATGTTTTTATTCTAAATATGCTATTGACTTGTTCCTGAGGGATCATGCATACCTCGGAGCAAAAAAAGATTATAATAATAATAATAATAATAATAATAATAATAATAATGATGATGATCATCATCATCATAATCAATGATTGAATACGTTTTCCGTCCTGAGGTTAGTTGTCCTCTGTAGGTTAGAGAGAAAATCGTACATTGTTATTCTAATATTAGAGCCTATAGTCGGTAGGTGGCAGCACAATGAAAATATTGATTTTGAAAATGATTACAGTTGCTTTCATAGATTTTGTGATCCATCCATCCATCCATCCATCCATCCATCCATCCATCCATCCATCCATCCATCCATCCATCCATCCATCCATCCATCCATCCATCCATCCATCCATCCATCCATCCATCCATCCATCCATCCATCCATCCATCCATCCATCCATCCATCCATCCATCCATCCATCCATCCATCCATCCATCCATCCATCCATCCATCCATCCATCCATCCATCCATCCATCCATCCATCCATCCATCCATCCATCCATCCATCCATCCATCCATCCATCCATCCATCCATCCATCCATCCATCCATCCATCCATCCATCCATCCATCCATCCATCCATCCATCCATCCATCCATCCATCCATCCATCCATCCATCCATCCATCCATCCATCCATCCATCCATCCATCCATCCATCCATCCATCCATCCATCCATCCATCCATCCATCCATCCATCCATCCATCCATCCATCCATCCATCCATCCATCCATCCATCCATCCATCCATCCATCCATCCATCCATCCATCCATCCATCCATCCATCCATCCATCCATCCATCCATCCATCCATCCATCCATCCATCCATCCATCCATCCATCCATCCATCCATCCATCCATCCATCCATCCATCCATCCATCCATCCATCCATCCATCCATCCATCCATCCATCCATCCATCCATCCATCCATCCATCCATCCATCCATCCATCCATCCATCCATCCATCCATCCATCCATCCATCCATCCATCCATCCATCCATCCATCCATCCATCCATCCATCCATCCATCCATCCATCCATCCATCCATCCATCCATCCATCCATCCATCCATCCATCCATCCATCCATCCATCCATCCATCCATCCATCCATCCATCCATCCATCCATCCATCCATCCATCCATCCATCCATCCATCCATCCATCCATCCATCCATCCATCCATCCATCCATCCATCCATCCATCCATCCATTGTTTCGTTCCCTCTTTATTTTAGCGTAGCAGCCAAGCCACATTGACAGTCAGTTGGTCAGTTGTCCGGTCGGTCGGGCAGTGATCGAGTGAGCGAGCGAGCGAGCGAGCGAGCGAGTCAGTCAGTCAGTCAGTCAGTCAGTCAGTCAGTCAGTCAGTCAGTCAGTCAGCCATAGCTTTAGCATGACTCTAGCTTTAGGACACTTTATATATCTCGAGCTAGATTGGTCCTTATAGTTCGTAAGCGGGTACTATAAGTGGCGTGTCTCCCATTAAAAGCAGCAGGGGCGATGAACGGCTAAAGGCTCTTCTCACCCGCTCATTTCATTGAAAGATGATCAAAGTCGAGACAAAGCGATCGTTGCATAAAAGCCTGCATAGGGCCTATAATCAATTAGACATATCACCTGCCATCACGAATATGTAGACTTTCAATTAGACCTTTCCTTCTCCAATATCATATTTATTAGTCTATATCGATAGTTGTGGCTGAGAGTAGACACGTGCTTATATGGTCCGTGCATGGTCCTTTGACTCCTTTCGATACAGATCGATTAACGTTTCCCAAAACTTTTTCCCGTGGCCAAGCTGTTTGTTTTTATTGTTTTCCCCACTAAATCTGTTTATCGCTTATACTGGCGTATACGTAAAATGACATTGATATGAATGTCCATGCAAATTCCTTGTGTTTTGTGATGCCTGGTTGCCGAGGGGAGTGACTGCAGTGGCGGTGGCCCGGGATGGCCATGGGCACCCAAAATAAAGGCTGGCCACCCAAAAAGTGTACTTAGATATACATATATATATATACACTGTTGTTATTCAGGAATGATATTTTGTGTTAGAAGTTTTTGAGGAAATCTATTCGATGTGCGGCTATGTGCCACCCCTATTTTTCTCTGGCCCCCTCAGGCCACCCCGCTTTGTATAAGCTAGAATCGCCAATGAGTGACTGACTGCTTGTAGCATGCAATTATCCTTTTTTATGTATAACTTCATTGAAATTAGTAACATAAAATACCAAGTAAAAATAATTTAGGCGACCCGGACTTTTTTGGTGGCCCGGTGTCGGATCGCGACCCATCATGTGTGAAAAGCTGAGATCCTGATGATGGCTGATGTTCGATTGCTCAGCTAAATTAAGCGGATATGCGTTAGGACATAATAGCACCATCTCGCGAACGATATCACAACAAAGTGGAGATAGAGAGAGCGCATGAAATAGTTTTTAGCGAATGCCGAAGTCGGCATAAAGGGCGAGAGAAGGTATGAGGTGGGGAGAGAGAAGCACAGAAGCATAATGTACTCTATTGAACCGCCTGCAAAGGCTGCAACCACGCTGCTAGAGCATCAGAAATAAACAATTAAATAACGTACCATTGGAATAGATGCATTATTTAGCATTCGGGCGATATAACCGCGCTGGGTTAGTGCGTCAACAAGCGGGATCTCTCGATTGTGCGATCGGTGATGGAGTGAGTAGGTAACATTCTTTAAAGGAGGCAAAAAGACAACTTAGAACATGTCAAGGGTTGAGTAGCAAGAAAGAGAAAAGAGAGGAATCAACACGACCACAGATGTCATAAAAGGTCACACGGAGAGCGTTGCATGAAGAGCTTAGTTAAGATGGAGATTAAGAGGATGGAGTCAGACAGAGACAGAGTCAGAGACAGAGACATGGAAGACCAGGAGTGGCGCTGAGAATTGGAGGAGAGGCAGCGATAGAAAGAACGTGGGATGGAGGCAGGAAGTGAGGGAAGAATTACAGAGGAGACAGGGAGGAATGGAGAGGGGACTGAGAGAGAATAGAGAGGAGGCAGGAAAGAATGGAAAGAGAACAGGGAAGAATGGAGAGGAGGCAGGTAGGGATGGAGAGTCAAGAAGGAAAGAGAGGAGACAGAAGGAAAGAGAGGAGACAGAAGGAAAGAGAGGAGACAGAAGGAAAGAGAGGAGACAGAAGGAAAGAGAGGAGACAGAAGGAAAGAGAGGAGACAGAAGGAATGGAGAGGAAAACCAGTGACAAATGAGGAGCGTATTTAACCGGAAGCAATTGGGGATTTCCCAGAAGCGCCATTTTGCGGACCTAGCTCACACGACCTGGCAGTCAAAGAAACTGACAGATCGATAAAGAGACAAGGAGAGACCGAGGCAGAGACTAGCACAGACGGAGAAATAGACTACGACCAGCAGAGACAGATCATCGTACTATTCTGTGCGTTGAATCTTAGACCTTGTTTTACTTCTTCTGTTTACCTCTGAGGTAATCGACGTCCTTCTCACCTACACACACACACACACACACACACACACACACACACACACACACACACACACATGCCCGCACGCACACACGAAATGCATGAGGATTACTTGAACGTTGAATTACAGCCGAATCGACCATTATTAGCATGATAGAGGGATACATGTATATGCGAAGAGAAATAGGATGAAGAGGGAGAGAGATAGGAGTGGAAGAGGGATGGAAGGAGGGAGGACTGCAGGACGAAGGTCACATGAATGTTTTTTTTAATTTTCATGTTGTGCGCTCTACTGTTAATGCTACTACTGAATGATGGTGGTGATGATGATGATGAGGATTGTAATGGCCGCCAACAGTAAAACGAGTTAGCATGTTCAGGGCCATGGGTAATCGAAGGAACATGCTACCAAATGTCGATAGGGGAAGTCTGGAGAGACCCTTGGTTCCATAAACGGAGCGATCCAGGCCAAGGTTGGGGTGGAGGCTGCTTGAGGCGCCAGTCTATGGGGTGGGGTTCGCTGTCTGCTTGGGCTGAAAATGATTATCATTATGATCTTCGTAATCAGCCACTGACTTCGCACCCCCCCACATCGTCTGATCAGAGAAAAGCAAACGAGGATCATAAAATTATGTTGTGTTGAGGAGAGATTATGCGACGAGTCCATTATACGGGACAAGACATCAGCATTACCAGACGACATGCATGCTTTGAATGGATGGATGAATGGATGAATGGAAGATGGATGGATGGAATATGGACGGAAGATGGATGGATGGATGGATGGATGAATGGATGGATGGAAGATGTTTGAATGGATGGATGGATGATGAATAGATGGATGAATAGATGGTCGGAAGGATGGATGGATGAATGGATGGATGGACGAAAGGATGGATGAATGCATGGATGGATAAAGATTGTCTGAGAGTGAACATTTTCTTCATTCAATAGGCCTACCATTCCTTTGATCTTTCAATCTAACCTAAAGTGAAGCATATTAAGTTTAATCGTGTATTAACATAGGCCTAATTGATTCTTAACTCCTGTGGCGCTTGATATACGTGAGATTGACTGCTTTCCAGTGTTACAGTAGGTCTCGCATGAAGCCGAAAGTCAAAAGCTGCGATTGTAATCTCAGGCTTCTGTGTGTGAATAAAAAAAAGTGCTGCACAAATATCATCTTACCCTCTTACATCACACGATGTTTGCAAAAATCACATGATGACTTGTACAATGACCCTAAATGCTACAGGGCAATTGCCCTTGATTCCACTTACCCGCGATCGGATGACTAACGGGTATCTTCGGCTGTTTAAACCGGTTCTCAGCTAACGATGAGCCAGCATAAGCCAGTTCAGCTGCGTCTTTAGGTATGCGTATAATTTATGTTCTTCCTTTATTCACCTTTGAAGATCTGCTTTTGGTCCTTAACGCGTAGGGTGTCATGAGGAATATATTTGTCAATCTATATCTGTCTGTCTGTCTGTCTGTCTGTCTGTCTGTCTGTCTGTATGTCTATTTGCTAAATACGATCATGTGTCGATTCATTGTGAGTCACCATCCAAATGAAATCTGAATTTCGTAATGTCAAAGTAAGTAAGTAATCTTTGTTTGCATCTGATAGATTCACATACATTACAGCGCATGTATAATGCGATCACATATGTAGGTAAATTGTCAATGGTGTTTCGCCTTCTCTGAATAGCTAGTCTGCGATAGGCGCTATATAAATCTAAAGATACGACACGAATTGTTGGGTTACTATGATGTATGTTTCCGTGTGTGGCCAATCATGCTTTACCTAGCGATATAATATGGGAAATGGACAATTGCCCCCGGACAATTTCCCCTCCCGACTAGGACAATTGCCCCCGCTTAGACAATAAGCTCGCCCAAAGTATATCTGCATGCTTGCATGTGTGTATATGTGATGCATGATCTTATGCACATATATATATATATATATATATATATATATATATATATATATATATATGTATGTATGTATGTTTACATGAATGTAGGGCCTACATAGACTACATGGCTACGTACAAACCAAGAACAAGATGTTATAAAATTATGATGATAACGCATGTCATAAATATACTCTGTAAGCCTGCGGTGACACACATATTCAACCCTTACATATGGGACAATTGACCAGGGGGGGGGGGCAAATGTTTTAGGCAAAATCGGTTGGAGGGAGGCAATTGTCCGGGAGAGGCAATTGTCCGCGGGGAGAGGGGCAATTGACAAGAATGCAGTTTGATTACAATTATGGTATGAACAACGGATGATTACAAGTTATTTACACGAGTCGAATGTGACTGTACGGCAGCCATGCAAGGCGTCAGTAGCGTCCCACATAATTATAATTTAAGCCAAACGCGAACAATGATTCGATCTCGCTTCCTATACTGATCTACACGTATAGTCGAATACGAATACGTGTAGTGTATACGTATAAACCTTAACAGGTAGACCTATGTGTCAGTTAGGCAATGTGGGTTACAAATCCAAATATACGACCCACATACCCTCACAATAGCTACAGACCAATAACAGTACTGTTCTCGTTATTAGTCAGTCAGTTTGGCCATCAATCAAAAAATATTGCTTTAATAAACGATCATCACCACGTGGACTTTGATCAGACATCGATGTTTTTAATTTGGTCCATTCATGTTTACAGTATGTTGAAATGTCTGGTTGTAAATGATGCAGAAATAATTATTAAGAGTCAAGTTACAAGACAGTTTGTCTATGAGCGTCCTTTTTAACTATGGTGTTCTGACAGGTGAGTTACAACTGTCGCCTCTATATTGGCCTACTTCAACATTTCTAGTTTTTAATGGAGATTCTTTGCTTCAATAAAAGCAGATTAATGGTCAATTTGAAATGCTCAGCTGGAGCTTAGACTGGTTTATATATGATTACATTTGCATATATTATATCTATGGCGAAAAAAATTCGATACCTGTAGTCATCCATGTGATTTCCTGGAGCTTCAAACAGCTCTAGACCAACGGATATGCCATTATAATTCATAATTTATGAGCCAAGAATGAGTTTAAATTAAGTTGGCCATTGACCCCCGAGATGTCATTGACATTGACTAAATGTCACCTCACGAATTTGAATTTGATTTGTAGCCTCATTTAGTGCAAGTGAAACTCACGAATTGAACAAAAAGCAAGAAAACGTGACTTAAACTTAACTCAGAAACATCATCTCACACAGTCAGACGTGTCTCAGTTTAACGACCAAGTCCAACGAATACTGAAGCAAGGATTGAATTCTTTCTTACGAATGTATTGCTTATATCCTGCTATATACACAGTAACTTTAAGTACACTCATCTGCCTTTTATCGTATCGTATCATATCTATAGATTATATAGCGTCTTTCCAGCAGTGTTGTGCACGATACCAAAAACTCAAGACCGACACTAACACTGAGAGGTCTGAGACCAAGACCGAGTGGTCCAAGACTAAGACCGAGACCGATGGTTCGAGACCAAGACCAAGACTGATACTCTTTTTTTAAATTCAATTTATTAAGACGCTATTTCCGAATAACACATTAATTTTATTGCTGAAGAATACTAATCTTAATAATGGTCCAGAAAACAGTTTCACTGTCTTCTCTGAACTTTTGTGGGTTCAGCCCTTGGCTTCGTCCTGAGAATATGACACTCTAAATTACTTACACTATGCGATAGGTAAATACTTTACGACATCTGAACAAGTAGATTAACTCTCCATTTGAGTGGTGTATTTGTACCACGGACGTCGGAATTGTAGGTACAGTGTCTACACGTGGCCGACCACGCTATAATTATATTATTCCATAACCTTGGAATTTGTGAAAGCAAATTTTGAAATGGCTGGCTTCGTTGCAAATGCATTTTTCCCTGCCCATGGTAACATGCAAATAAAGATCTATTAGTTTGGTCAGCACGCCATAAATCGATAACAATCGCGTAGGTCCTAAACATCTGGTGTCTCCAGTAATCGAAAATAACCGATAAATATCGAAATAATTGCTCTGATACGGCAAATTGAGCGAGAATATTAATTTAAGACAGAGACCAATCCCACGATCGTTAATTTAAGTCCAAGACCAAGACCGACTCATTCGATACCGAGACCGATGGTCCGAGACCAAGACCAAGATCGATGCATTCGAGACCAAGACCAAGACCGCAGTTTTCCGGTCTCGAGATCGTTTCGAGACCAAGACCGCGGTCTCGAGACCACATCCCTGGTTTCCAGAATCGTTCTCGGCACAAAGAACCCGACGGAAGTGAAACGCCTTCAATGAGCGAGAGGTCGATGGAGATAAGACACAAGCCAGTCAGTAGGTTAGTCCTTAGTGAAAAAGGAAATTCATTCCAAGTAGAGGAATCCACAGCATCAAACGGTCAGTGTTTGGTCAAGGTGGTTCAAGTCCTAGGAACAAGATGATCGTATAGACCTATAGATGCGGTCAACTTGTCACCTTCTGCTGCCATTTCTTGGAAATCTAGCGACCGCCATCACCAATCCTCTCCATTTTTTTTCTTTCCAAAAGTTACGTCCCTTAATTCCTCCAGGCTCATTTCAGTTTTTTCATGTATCACATCTATCCATTTTTTCTTGGGTGCCCTCTTTTCTTCCTTCCTCCTCCACATGCCAGCATCATTTCCTTTTCCATTACATTTGATCGCATAACATGTCCGAAAACTCCCAGCTTCCTTCTCATCGCTGTTTGTTGTAACGTCTCATCATTCTCAACTCCCATCTTCCTGCGAAGATTAATTAAATGCAGTACTAATGCAAAACATCTGTATTCACACATCCACTCACGCATACACGAAAATATTTATTGCATGTGGCAATAATATTATGGTGCTTGGATACCACATAAAGGCGATTAAGTAGGGACATTATATGGAGGTAATTTACATGTGTAGATTGACGAAATTTATGACAGATTAGAGAACCGTTGTAGATCGATGGATGAATGCACTTGGACCAATAATTAGTGAATTGGATCTAATATGTGGCTGTATACATGTACCAGTACCTTTACGGCTTTCATTTAGGACTTCAAATTGTTCTAGGCCAACCTATTCTTGATTATATGAGCTCTGTATTTTTGCAATTTTTGCAAGCAGTGGAGTATAGGCTACGTGGCTCATGTGGAAATGAGAGAGGGAATAGAAATTTCGTGGGCGCCAAAAGCACCTCATAGGGACAGTCGATGAAGTGATGTGGTTCGTGTGTGCCAGTAATGAAATGATTCGCATCTCCTTCCCTCTCTCGCCAATTCTGATCTCGGGCTTTACTCTGATCCACACTCATTTAGTACAGCACTATATGCCTGTGAGACCTGGGTGATAAAGAAAGCGGATATAAAAATAATACTAGCGTTTGAAATGTACTGTTACAGAAGAATATTGCAATTGAACTGGACACAAAAAGTAAAAACACATTGAAGTAAGAAGAAGACTAAACATCAAAAAGAATATCATGCAAGCCATAATCAAAAGCAAATTGGGACTATTTGGACACATTTGTAGAATGGATAATGAGAGAAAAATAAATGGTGTGAATACAGGAATTATGGATGGAACGGGAAGAAGAGGAAGACTTTGCTAGATGACATTGAAGACTGGTGTGGAATCAATATACATAAATTATTACGGCTAACCCAAGACAGAGGATTATGGAGAACAGTGGCGTCGCTAGGATTAGAGGCTAAGACAGGCAAAATGGATATGATGGGGGCAGAAATGGGGCGACTGAGCATCCCCAAGATTTTCTTAAATAACTTTGTAACCATAGTCATTTGTTGATGACGATGCAATCAGAATCATGCAAAAGTGGAACTATTCAAAGCGAGAAATCATCGGCTGAGGTTATTTTTCAGTGAAAAAAATATTTCAATAAAAGTAATAATAAATCCCAGGGGAGGCACGCGACTCTGCGCCTCATTGAGAGCGACGCCACTGATGGAGTGATGGAGAACAATGGTCAGATGTGCAGTGGACAGCTAGTGGCTTTCAGCCCATGGATCCTGACAACAATGATGAATGACAATGCCAAGACAAGAGAAAATCACATATATAAGTACATGTATATCCATGCGTGAACATTACAAGACAAAATTGATTCCTGCTTTTAATTTCTTGGAAGATTATTTGTGACATGTTTTTTCAAATTGATTTAAGACCTATAGGCATATATTATTCCTTAGCTATAAAGTGCGCAGACATTGCGTCTTTACGTTTACGTAAGGCTTCACCCGAACCACAAAACTCTGTCCTCTTTTTATCCTAATTTTATTTCCAAAGGATTCTCCGACGCTCTTAATTTATTGCTATGATCAGAGGATGTAAGCAAGTCAACAGATAAAACACTCCACACTTCAACGATTATGATTGCCACAACAGTAATGTGCATCGCTTGCTGACGAATTGTATGTATTAGTACCACTATTTTCTGCCATTTATCAACAGAATAGCATTGATGATATGATAGCGAACAACGTGCGGCTGGGTCAAAATTTAATGAGACTCGTGCCCTGTGCAGTGTTCCCCCGCTGGCACACCGAAATTACGTCAGAGGCCGTATGACGTAACTCTGCTAGCAAAAAAATGACCCCAAACTATAGACGATCAGTTAAATCTGGCCTTCAGTCCTTATACAAAAAATGGCTCACTAAGGCCTCGGTTTCGTTCTAGTCCGAATTTGCTGTATCTAGTTACGGTGTATTATCTGATTTTACAATCAAACGAATATAGGCCTAATAATAACAAGAGACGCTCAAATACACTGCAGCACATTAGCAATTTGTAAGAACATCAGCAATAGCTTGATGAAAGGGTAAAAATAATTGTTGTTAGATAATTATGCTTCAAAAATATCTACCTCATTAATAGTCACTCTCTTACGAAAGGAGCGAACCTGCATAGGGAAATAAAAAGTGTGGACAAGATGTGGACAAGGGTAACCTTGTCCACATCTTCATCACAGCTCGTCAAGATTACTTGTTTGATTAAGTGGTAGTATGAATCACGGCAGAGATGGTGGATATCATATGCAAAGGTATTAGCTCTTGGTCCAACAGGGGTTCAAGCACCTGGACTACCGAGGAAAATGTAAGGAGGGGGAAGTCAGCAGTAATGGCAGCCAAGTTAAGCTTCATAAGCTTGTGGTGAGTGCGCAGCCAGAAACAGTTGCCCGAACAACAGCGGATGCATTAGTAGTCCTATCTTTCAGATCATTCCCACTTGGTTGTCTTTGGTCATTCCAGAACACGATGGGCTGGAGTCGAGTTGGTATTTCGTGTCCCACAGGGCTCAGTCCTTGGTCCTGTCTTGTATCTACTATATGCAGCAGCTGCATTCCTTCTCTATTAACTAAACACCTGCCTACTGACTGCCTCTACGCAGACAATGTCCAGACCTACATGGTACTGCTGAGCAGCTCTCCCTTGTAGGATGAATTCACTTTGTGTCATGCAATCTCCTCTTGTGGATATCAGCCAAACAACTGTTTTAATTCCTGTAGGACTCAACTGATCTAGTTTGGAACAAAACAGCAGCTCCTTAAACTTAACCTCCAACTTCTGACATCAGTGTATCCTGACTTCACATATTCATCTAGTGTCTTTGACTTGGGCGTCTGTCTTAATCGCACCCTGTTACTCTCCAGGCACCTCTTGACTTGCCCATGTTGCTATCACCAGAGAGGCCTGAGATCCATCAGAAGATCTTTCAATCAATCAATCAACAAAGCTTGATATAGTAATCAAACAATGCCTCTTCAAGAAATCTACTGAGAGGTGATATCTGCACTAACCCATGCGGCTGTCATTCACTGTTTGCTAGTCTTCCCAAAAGTACGCTTACCCTCCTTGCAGTCGTTTATGAACTCAACAGCCTCTTTCGTAACTCCCACATAGATCTGCATTTATTGATGCCCTACACTGGCTTCCAGTTGCTTTTCATATTCTGCTCATAGTTCTGAAAATTCAACATAAATATCTATGCATTTAAGTCTGTTGATCCCCTTAATCTCCTTGTTTCCCGAGCTAGGACTGCTATGACCCACCACTGTGCCTTTGCCATCGTGGGCCGATCTATGTAGAATAACTTATCCCCACAATCCATAGTAAGGTTTTAGTGGGGGTTCCACCTTCTTCTCTTTGTTACCTGAAAGCTTTCTTATTCCCTTGGGTCTGCCATGCTGAGAGCACTTCCGAATAATTATATTTAGCTAGTACTTTAATGAGCGCTTTATACATACTCAGATACGATACGATGCCTAAATCAAGAATATATTTGCTTGTCTAACTGTCCAGAGTATCTTAGTACATGCAACTAAAAGTTGTTGTTTCCTTTGATTCATGAAAAGCCAATTTTAACTTCTTTGCCAATCATTGTTACCAACAATTGACATGTATTATGCTTTCATTCAGATAGATGCTTTTAAAGAAAATTGCTCGAGGAAGATTTATGCAGAAAATCTTTAAGTGATTTGGGGATGCCTTCTGATTAAAACGAGCCATTAACCAGCTTTATACCACTTTTTTCTAGGTCTGAGGCCCGATTACTGGACTAAAGGCAGTATTCTTCAAAAGTAGTGAGACTGCACTCTTTATACGGGCTACCACGCAGCTGTGTGCTACAGACGTGGAGCCCGTTTATACAGTTGGATTATTATTCATTTGTTAACCGCGAGAATATTTGTTTCGTTTACAGACTGTCTATCCATGTATATCTATTGTTTATTGACGATTATAATATAATCTATTTGTCGATATAATTGCATCATACATATGTAATTATTGTTCATACGAACACAGTCATACATCATATGATATGATGTATGAACAATAATTATATGTGCTTTCCATTCGAAAGCTAATTTTCTGACACCTCGATCGGCGAGAAACATACGGTTACACCAGTGATTCTCAACCGGTGTGCCGCGGCACACTATTGTGCCGCGAGGCACCGCCAAGTGTGACGCAGCACTAATAACAAAATCAAATTCAAAATCAATAAAAATGATATTCGAATGAAACTCAAACATAATGTGTCTATTTTAATAAAAGGGTAAATGTTTCTGTTGAAATCGCGTTTATTCAAACAGCTTTGCGCTGATATGGAATCAAGGCATGTGTGCCTGATTTTACATACAGAAGTACGAGGGCTCTCAAGAGGGAAAAGTTTTGTCTCGGGTGTATGAGCTGAGAGATAAAATGCTTACCTTATCGCAAATGATAAAATGGCAGACTTTTGTGATTTTCTTAGCAATGAATTCTGGTGTGCTAAGCTGTCATATCTGACAGCTATATTTCAGCATTTGAATGTTGTCAACACTAGTCTTCAAGGTCATAATGAGAACCTTTTAAGTTCTACAGACGAACTTGTTTCTTTGCAAGACAACATTCAGATATAGAAATCAAGAATTACTAGTGGCAACTTCGGAATATTTCCTCTTATTCCTGCAAACTTTAGTAATGAAATGACACCTCTGATATTTGATCATCTCACCAAACTTGAAGAAAAGATTCAGCATTACTTTCCTAAGTTTCCTTCCCTGTCATCTGAACACTATAATTGGGTGAAAGACCCATTTGTTCAAATTGCAGTCAACACAAGCATATTAACGCTAAAAGAAGAAGTAGAACTTGATGAATAGAACTCTGATAGAACTTTAAGACCTAAACATTCAGACATGTTCTTAGATGCATTCTGGATAATGGCAGAAAAGGAACATCCAAATATTTCAAATAGGGCTTAGCATATTATTTTACTGTTCTCCACATCCTACTTGCTCGGATTTTCAACTCTTACAAATATTAAATACATAAAGAGAGAAAATTTTAAGCGTGTTGAAGAAGAAATGAGAGTTTCTTTGTCGGAAATTCGTCCAAGGATTAAAGAAATTGGCAATGGACATCAAGCCCAGATATCTCATTGACATTGATTGACATTTAAACATGTCTTGCAAATTACAAAAAGTCTTAACACCGATAACTCGCACAGTTTACAATCGGTTTATATTTAACATTGTAAATGTAAAATTGTAGATGTCGCATTTTAATCTCTTCAAGTTAAACTCCTAAAATAAAATGGTTTGTTTACTCTACTTATTTTGGAAAACATGTAAGCTTACAACTTCAAATTAAGCCTTCTTTTTGGCATGGAAAATGCTTAAAATCAAGATTGCTCAAAATTAAACATAAAAATTAATTTTAGTTCAATGGTGTGCCGCCTTAATTTCCAAAGATCTCAAGTGTGCCGTGGTATTAAAAAGGTTGAGAGCCACGGGGTTACACACTATACACAGACAAAGTAATACTGAATTAAAACATGCAGAAGACAAATTACCTAATGCAAGAATTTGCATTGCTGCCAATATGTTAAAAAGAGAGAGAGAGAGAGAGAGAGAAAGAGAGAGAGAAAGAGAGAGAGAGACAGAGACAGAGAGAGAGAGAGAGAGAGAGAGCAAGAAAGTTACATACATTAACACAGCGTTTCTTCAAGAGGGACTAATCGCTTCCCAATCGAACGCCTCTGAGTAGGTATCTTGGAGGGGCGCTTTATTAAGTTTCATTGATTAATTGATTAATTAGACGTCAGAAAACCATACTCGAAGAAAATGGCTTTCAAGATCTTGAAGATACATAAAGAGGAATAGCTCGAGTCATTGGTTGCTAGACAACCTTTTCCAGAAGTTGCACCGATCACAGTGAAAGTTCTCTGCTGCGCAGCGCAGGAAAGTCATTTCACTCTGTGCATCGATTGCCAAAATGTAGGCCTATACATCTGGAACTGAATGAGACCGAGACAACAGATTTCGGCGACAAGATGCGGCAAAACCGCCAGGAATTGAGCAATCCAACCATCAAGACCATCACAACATGATTGGCGTCTATGGATTGGCGAAAAATGCAATTCCATCGGTTATCATTACGTAATCCGAAAAGTCAATGCTTAGGCCTACTGCATGGATGAACTGTTTAATGCATGTATGCACAGGCCAACGAAAGTATACCTATGGGGGCCTACATCCGCTGGCTATATATATACGGAGTATGCTTATTACCAATCGCACATACCTGCATAATATGCTCACGATTTATATATTAATCATGCATATTTATGCGTGCGCAAACATATAATATGCTTAATATATATATATATATATGTTAAGCATATTATATTATATATATATATATAGGAGTCCCATATTATATATATAATATGGGACTCCTCAGATGTAATATCCATCTATATAATTATCTGTCTTCCGTCAAGTGCTAACTTAGTTTAAAGGGCGGGGTCGATGGATGCGACTGCATAAGCTTTGTTGAACGAAGGATTATCAGTAGCATCCCGCTATCACGAGGTTGCAGTATAGCTTAGTGTTCATGCAGCAAATGGCTCACAAGGGTTAACCGTCGATTAACCCTCTTCCTGTCTGTCTTATTACCCTGCATCGCATGTCTAGGCCCTGCCTTCTTCCAGGCGCCTCCCTTTCCTTCCTGTCATTTATCTATCGGCCTCTTTGCCAGGTAGCACCAGATGCACCACAGAAGGTTTTTGTGTGTGTTTGTGTGTGTTTGTGTGTGTTTGTGTGTGTGTGTGTGTGTTTGTGTGTGTTTGTGTGTGTTTGTGTGTGTTTGTGTGTGTTTGTTTGTGTGTGTTTGTGTGTGTTTGTGTGTGTTTGTTTGTGTGTGCGTGTTTGTGTGTGTTTGTGTGTGTTTGTGTGTGTTTGTGTGTGTTTGTTTGTGTGTGTTTGTGTGTGTTTGTGTGTGTTTGTGTGTGTTTGTGTGTGTTTGTGTGTGTTTGTGTGTGTTTGTGTGTGTTTGTGTGTGTTTGTGTGTGTTTGTGTGTGTTTGTGTGTGTTTGTGTGTGTTTGTGTGTGTTTGTGTGTGTTTGTGTGTGTTTGTGTGTGTTTGTGTGTGTTTGTGTGTGTTTGTGTGTGTTTGTGTGTGTTTGTGTGTGTTTGTGTGTGTTTGTGTGTGTTTGTGTGTGTTTGTGTGTGTTTGTGTGTGTTTGTGTGTGTTTGTGTGTGTTTGTGTGTGTTTGTGTGTGTGTGTGGCGGGAGTTGCTGTGAAAATTTACCCTAAAGGTTCATGGTTGCGTGCCAAGAAAAGAATCTGCGCTGTTCTCATAAGAAGCGATGCACGAGAAAGACCGACCATGCTGGCCTCACCATTGGATCTGAGCCAAGGTTTCCTCCAGCTACAACAGATCTCTACTACCTGCTGAGCAACGCTGTTTCACAGCCTTTTCAGCTGGGCAATAAAGGCTCTTTGTAAAACGCTCACTCACGTTGCATGGCGTTAACTAACATCGCCTTCTTCCAAACGTCCCATTGTCTAATCAACCACTAAAGAGTATAGACTACCTTCTGCTTTCTTCCGATCAGCCTTAGTCACGAACGGTTCTGAGTAGAGGTCTTGTTGAAGGGACGCTTCGTAAGTTGTGATTGATCGATGAAAAGGATTTTAAGTGTTGTATGTATGTATTAGGACCACTGATAAATATCCCAGTTGTCCCAGTTTTATACCAGTGGCTGTGAGGATGTCCACTGAGACAGTAGGCTATTATCATCCAAAATATTCCACGAATAACTCTTGCACTGAAGAATTTTTGCACTGAAGAATTTTTGCACTGATGTTCCTTTCGGCTTTTTCAATATTTAATTCATCCCTGTGTACCCGAGGTGCCTTATTTGAAGCTATTTGAAATAACGTCTTCCACTGTAGTGCTTGCTTTTCAATGAGAACCTTAATGGCAGTGGTCGGCGTAAGACGGCCAAGACCAAAATCAAGACCGAGCGGCGCAAGACCAAGACCAAGACCGAGTGATCCAAGACCAAGACTGAGACCGAGTGATACGAGACCAAGACAGAAACTCTTTCGAATAAGCACCTATATTTATTAAGACGCTAGAACAGAATAACATGCTTCAAACATTGCTTTATGAAGGTATCATGGAGTTCTAACACAATGCCTGATAGAGGGCAAACGATCCTTTGATAGCTGATGAACATTAATTTGTGAATATGTTATTTTGACAGCCACTCTGACTCTCTGGGGTTTCAACTCTTGACTTCAGCCTGAGAATATCACACTGTAAATTATTTAAAATATACAATATGTAGATGCTTCAAGACATCTGAACATGTAGATTAACTGATAAACGTTGTACCACGGATCTCGGTAATTGTAGTTTGACAGTGTATTCGTGTGGTCGACCAATTATGTCGTATTAGATTATTCTAAAATCTTAAATTTTTACAAGCAAATTTTGAAATGGCTGGCTTCATTTGCTATTTTCGAATGCATTTTATCTTTAACCATATTTGTATATAGATCCAAAAGTTTGGTGTGCACACCAAAATCGATAACAATTGCGTAGTCTGCGCATTCGATGTTTCAAATAATCGATAATATTTAAGCCGACGAATAGGCCTTTCGACAAAATTACACTGATGCGGCGAATTGCAAGGACGGCTTCTGATAGAGACCAATCCCAAGACCGTTCTTTTAAGACCAAGATCAATGCAATCGAGACCAAGACCGCAGTTTTCCAGTCTCGAGACAAAGGCCGCGGTCTCGAGACCAAGTCCCTGTTTAATGAGTCTTGATTAGCTCTTCTCTGCTTCTCCTTCTCGCTGATGTTGTAAGCCCGTTTCTTCGTAGCTCAAATCCGTGTTTTCTTCCAATTCACTTTTAGCTCTCCTTTTGCACTTTCTCCAAATTTTCTATGTCCTGTGTCAGGTATAGATTCCCGACATTGATACAGTATTCCAATTGTGGCCATTCCAGTTATTTTTACAACCTCAGTATTGTATCCTTGTTCCTGGTGGCTATCGTTCTTCTTATCATAACACAAGTTGCACTAGCCGTTAATGATACTTTAACACATTGCCTTTAAGGTTTGCAGTCTTTTGGATTTATACTCTCAATCTCTTTACGTTCAATACCTTACCTGCCACTTCATATAAAAACGCGTTGTTCCAGTGCTGTTCCCCAAATGCATTACTGAGCAGTATTGGGGGGCATTATCTTGTGCCTAAGCTTGCTCTAGTACGAAATACCGATGAAGTTTATTCTTCATAGGACCAAGAGACTGGTGGAGCTAATTCTTCCTAGGACAAATTGAATCGGAGAGTTGATTCTTCCCAGGAAAAATTGAATCGAGAAGTTAACTCTGCCAGGAACCAAATGGCAGGTAGAGTGGGTTCTTCCTAGGGCGAATCAGAGAGTTAGTTCTTCCTAGCACAGATTGAATCGAGGAATATTCTCCATCCGCTCTGACGAGGAGTTGGATCACGAACAGCATACCCTATTAAAGAGTTCTTGTTGGGTCAATGCAGGACATGAATCATCGAACGCACAGTCATCCGAAGTACAACAACAGAGTCAACGGGAAGAAGAGATGAATAATTTTAAAAACGTTGGTAGTGCAAATGTGACAGACTACATGTAGCTACAAAATAATCTATAACTGAGACTTGAAAGCGGCAAAATGTGTGTGAAATATAATAGGAAATGCAAATAGCCAAGACATTCATTGTAATTTGCCTCGATGCTAATTGTGTGTCGGTGAGAATGTGGGTGCTTAGGGTGATGTGGTTCAACCATGAGACCTTAGCGACGTCGATAGTCATAAACCAGGAATGGGCACCTGATCCTCCCGCGTTTTCCCTGTGTCCTCCTCCTCCTTCTCGTCGTCTTCCTCCCTTCCTTCTCGCCCTGCTGCTATGACCTTCAACCTTCCTTTCTTCGAAACAGTCAACTCCTCAGCGTCCCATTACCGACGGTACATCACCTGGTGATGGCATTTGCTCTATGTCGATGGCGCTCCTCTCAGTCCTCTGTCTTCTTCTGTCTGACGGATTTACATCTAAACCAAATATCATCAGGAAGAATCGTCTGTCATCTGTCAAACTACGGTCAGATAAATATATGCAATCAGATTCCATGAATACAAATATTGCATCTTCGGACTTACAACAAAACAAATAATTCTTATAGCGCAGCAATCGATGTATTATTATTATATGCCTAAGTGACACTAATAGGTTTTAGCCATAGCCAGATATTCTGCGTCCGATTACTCTGTCTATGTTTCGGTAACTGCAGTGTCTGTGATTAGCAGACAGCAGTAACAAAGGTGTCTGAACACAAGACATGATGAAATTAGTTGGTCCAGACGAACTCATCGTTCTACGAGCATTATCTGTCGAGATGACTGCGCATGACCCTAATTATCGCCCATTTGTATGCGAGTCTGAATGCGCATGCGGCTGCACGTCTGGTCATCGCCGGCGGCAGCGCACAGATGACTGGCGCTGCATAAATGAATGATGACGTAACGAAATGGCATCTGCAATTCCGCTGGCGCTACCCTCCCCATGCCGGG
>OY365809.1:30340663-30450688 GCA_959347315.1 Bimastos eiseni | reverse complement strand
TGGATAGAAAGATGGATGCATGGACTGACGGTTGAACGGATCGATGGGTGGATTGGTGGGTGGGTGGGTGGATAGATGGTTGGACGGGTGTAGTGTGGATGGATGGATGGATGAATGGACGGATGCGTCGATCAATGCGAATTAATAAGAGACCACCCCAATCAATGCATAAATCGATTGGCATTGTATCAATTCACATTCATTCAAAATTGAATTTGTCTCATGCCGAAATGTTTCTGATCTGACAGAGGCTTTATATCTGTTAGAAGCGCCGACAATATTCGCTAACAATCACAATGATCACAGAGGACTGCACGTTAATTGTTGTCTGAATCGAACACCCCACGATTTATAAAATGCTACTCCAAAACTAAGTGTAAAGCATTAGAAGGGGTAGCTAAAGTCTTTGGTTATGTGAGCTGCCTGAATCGATGCCATATGTTGCCATCGTCATTGGTCGACCCACATGCACGTACAACGACGGTAGGTTACATGTAGTACATGCAATGAGCCACCCTTCGTGCTCACATCATACAAGAGCCTTCAGAACCACAATGTATCCGGGAAGCAAGACTAGCACTTGCGGGTGGACAATAGATGTATCATTTGCATAAATAATAAAAGATATCATGTGGATATAATATCATCTGATCAAAATTATCTGCAGGGTATACAATAACCTGATCACTTGTATGAGAGTCATATCTGTAGATGGATATCTGTATATATGTTGAGAGGGGAGAGGGGTATCGAGGTGGATGCGGGTGTAGAGACCAGGCTGACAAATAGACCTATTTGACACCGCAGAATCACATGCCACTGCATGAGTCGTTATAGTCTGTTCTCTTTCATTCTGTTCCTTTGGTCGTCTAGCTCATCATCACATGCTTACTGCTAACACGCCAAAGGATTAATGAGTTTTAAACAGCACAACGACCCGTTGGTTGGTCGATTGGGGAGGGAACAATGACGTGAGTTTGTCGGTATCGATGGCCTACTGGGATAACCTCGTGTCAGCCGTGTTGTTTTGCTGGCATTTATTATATTGGCCTAGGTTAGAATCATGGGTTTCACGTTCTGAAAGTTGTCACACTTTAGAAATCAAATACCTTTAAGTTAAGCATCGATACCTGTTGCTGTGGCTGCTATTATGTCATATTATGCAATTTCCGAAAGGATCATTTTTATATTGCCAGACATTCAGACATTGTAGGTTAAAGTGGCGCTATACAAATTTTGTATAGTTTAATTGCTATATTCATATGATATATGTTCTACTGTCGATATTAGTTTACATCGCACCGGTTCCTTTGCCTAATACACAAGCTACAAATGTCCAACGTGAAAGACATGCTGGAGAACTTGGCCTAAATTATGTCTCCAGACAACAGACACTATAGAGTGTGCGAAATTGTAGAATTCTGGGTTCAGCGTAATTTCATTGTAAAGTATGTGAAGCGCCTCTTGAAACTAAAAAAGCAGCGTTTAAGGCTTTGAGCACGAGTTCATGGCCCTCCTCATTGAAAAATTTATCAATACGCTTCCTTAATCGATTAAGATCATTAAGTGGCTGATGTGTGCAGAAATTGCCCTAGTATAAGTTGAGAGTATCGGCGACGGTTGATCCATGGTATTAACCAGGCATCATATCCACAATCAGAGCAGAATGGAAGCGTCATGGAACACACGGCCATGGAGAACACGGTTGATAGTATTAAGATTATGAATCATACACGACTCTACCCAGATTATCGAAGACGAGCAGACGATTGTATGAATAACGACAAGTTGTTGAAGCCTTTGCCAACAGAAAACAGTACGGAGGTTCCAGAAGATAGGCCTATTTATTGAAGGCGACCATAATAGCAGAGAATAAGAACCACATCAGTCGACACTCGACAATGAACGATCAGAGGTAACACCGCATCAAGTCAAGAAACGGAACGCAGCCAAACGTTATTCGCAGCGCCATAGAAAAGGTCCGATATTTATCCAACTACAGATACACGGCCTCGTTTTCCAACTATGCACTATGCATAGTACGAAGGAGACCCGTACTAGTATGGCATGCTATAATGTACATGGCATGGTACATGTCATGTAGACTGCTGGCATGTTGGCCTACTATAGTACGCATGGTTTCATGGCCAAGCCTTGACCTGTTTATAGGACGTTTCATTAATGTGGTCACCTGAAACGTTTTCTGTAATGGAATAAATTTGATCAGAATAGACATGTCTATGCGAACGACAGATTGTGGAAAAGCCAGGGTTTATATAGAAGAAATAGGTCTATGCAGGTATGGACAAGACTGTAGTACTGAAGGTCATCCATACGAATGCTTCATCAAACATATTCTAACACATGCACGCCAGCGTTTACAACCAGCTCAGATATTAGGATTAAATATTGTAAATGCTGTGATTATGAATTTTCCATTGAACCGTTGCAGATAATTATGTACCTATTTTGGACAGACATTATATGTATAATATATATTTATATAATGGCGTGTGTGGATGTTTGTATGTGTGCTTGTACATAGGTATGTTTGTGAGAGGAAGAGAGAAAGGCAGAGAGAAAGACATAAGACGACGTGTGAAAGCATTCTATTAGGCATAGTGAGAGTTCAATGAGTGCAGGATCTAATTCATAAGCAGACTATAGACATCTTGTTGTCAGAAGATGTAGACCGCTATATAATGAATCGTTATCCTAATCACTTATTTAGCTCACGTAGACAAACGTCTTCACGCACTTAAGACTAATCCTCGAGGATTCGTGCTGCATTGGACCATTGGTACCATTTTGCACAGGCGCCTCATTTATGCCCACATTTCGTTCTATCTGTTTACATATGTCTGTGTTTTCTTGTTTGTCTGAGTGAACGTGAGTGCTTGTGCGTCGCTTAGGATATCGGATGATTGTTGTTGTTTTATGGAAATTATTTAACATTTGGTCCGGATTTGTCCACTTCATTGAAGGTCATGTTATTCATTGGTCACTGGTCAATGAGTTAGACTGCAAGGTCAAACAACAGTACTAGTAGGTTAAGTACGATCGCAATCGCAATGGAAGTAGGCCTAGTAATAGCGGAAGTGCATGTTTTAATAGGTCGTATTGTGTAGGTCACAGACCTGATATATTGTGTTACCACGTACCGTTATGGTTGCTATGGCGTTTGAGCGCATGCGCGTCGATGAAACATATACGTTGGCTTGGCCTAATTTTGAGCAGGCACCCCCAACTGTCTGCTTGTTTGTCGTTTGCTAGTGTGCGTGTTTAGCATCGGCCAGACTTACAAATACTGGACGAGCCTCTTTCGGCCTTCATTGCACAGTGCGCTTCAGCGTATTACAGCGAGCAGATAGCCAAGAACTACACGACAGTCAGTTTACGACGCAAGCAGAGTAGCTTTCAGAGTAGCGTTCTAGAAGGCAAAGCGACGTAGAGACATCTTACTTGTGTATCTCAGGCATAGAACGAGACTGAAGAATCGACACGAACCGAACAGTTTCACTATTTAGTTTCCCTAAGTACAAGTAAGTTTTTCATCTTCAAAGTAATTCTCAACGCCATAGGGCACATCTACATATTACGTACGCAGTAAGGGGAATGGTTTCGGATTTCGGCTATTTTGCGTAAGGGTGCATATGGCGAGGAGAGAGGCCTCAAAAAATAACTGTGTACCTACGCAAATATAGGCCCTGACTGTCTAATTATGACGTCCACAATAGCATATTATTCATTTTATAACTCAGACCTAAAGTTATTTAATATTTAGATCAGAACTGAAAACCCATTCATGGACCATATTTTTGTTTAGGTCTAATCAATTTTATTTTTATGTAGCATTAAAACTTTTTAAATTGTAAGGGCTGCTAGTATTTTAATTTCTTCATAACAGTTAATAATTAATTTTAGTTTCGAAATATGAGCTTGACAGAAAATAGCCTACGGTAAAATCCTTGTCTTATAGATGTCTTTAGCTATTTAACCTTTGTAAAGGTGGAGCTCAGGTGTGCGTACGCAGGGGAGGGGCCCACAAAAAGTACGCGGTGCGAATTTTTTACACGTAATATATGAATGGGCCACTACCAGTATCTCTTGGTATGGTTTCCGGGAAAGTAAACAACTTTTGATGAATATGATTGTCGTAAGAAAGTAATGTTAACATTTCATTTGTAAAGTCTTGCTGAGATGAAAACAAAGTTGACTATTGAAGAAATTGTCTTCGATTAGCAGCACTATATCTGGCCAGATGAGACGCATTCTAAGTTTGCTACAGTTCAGAGGCAAAATCGTTGCTATGCGTAAACGCAAGTGTAAACTTGTTTCTATAGCAACCGTACTGTTTCGACCCTTTGTTCATTTGCCCGTTTTAATAGGTGCCATGTAAGGTCCTGGTATGCAGATCTTACTGACCCTGCAAGGGTCTGCAGCCGAGATACAAGCAAGCCATGATTTTTATGCGAATTGGTATCCTCATGGACGGAGTGAGAGAGAGATGCATGGGACGTGCGTTCTAACTAGAGTAGCTAACCGGGTAATCACGGAGGCAAACAGAGACAGACAGAAAGACAGACAGACAGACACAGAGAGCCGAGAAGGCAACAGATTTGATGAGAAAGGCATTTATGCCCAATCTCAGACGATGAGGGTGAAGGAAGAGAAGAGGAGGATGGAGGAAGGAGAGGAAGAGGAAGAAAAGGAGGAGGAGAGGAAGGAGGAGGAAGAACAGTAAGAGAAGAAAAAGGAGAATAAGAGAAGGAGGAACGACAGACGGACGGATGAACTGATGCACACTTCCGTACAGACGGATGGGATGCGCGAGGTGGAGGACAGGTCGTATTGGTAACTGGAGAACTGTGAAACAATCGTCTAGACTATAAGACCATTGTCTGATTTCATTAGTCATTATTCAATTACAGATACAATTTCTCCGTGTAGCGCAGCGTTTGGCTTCATTTATTCCTTATCAGCCATCATGGCATTAATTTCTTTTGCTACTCCTCCCTATAAACCGCATTCCTCCTCTCCCCTCATCACCATCCCCCACCTCCTACATGTAGGCATATGTCTCCTCCCTTTCTTAATTTCCTCGCATCCTCTTCCGTTGCTAATCGCTCGGTTTATCTCCCTCCCACACTAAGGCTTCTTTGTGTAAACTTGATACATGTTATTATATTCTTCTTCTCCCTCATTACATCCTTCTTTTCTTTCATCTTTCGTTACACTTTCCCTCATATCAACCGCTGGCAGTAAGTCAGAACTGGTTAAGAATTAACGCCAGTACGTCATACACGGATGACCTATGGCCTGACCTAGAAATGGTAACCCAAAATCAAATATTACTCATGGCATCCATGTTGTAGCGGTTTTTAGGACACGTTCATAATAAAAATTAGTCGCGCAGCAGTAAATTCTGAATCTCTCTGAAAAGTGTAATATCTGGACACCTTTGCAAACAATCTTCTGGGGCATTGGAAAACCTGCTGCATCAAATGATATCCTTTGCCTAAATATTTATTAGCATATTCATGCAACGGATGTTGAAATCAAGGTTGTGAGCACACTTGATGATCATTGAGACAGTTGATATGAGGGTAGGGGCGGACAAGACACGTGCTAGAAGTTTCTGCACGACAAACTGTGAACAATTAAATGTTTTTGTATTTACTATTTAATGTTAAGTAACTACGCAGAGAATGCGTACATACGTAAAATAAAAAACGACAGGTGCTATTTTATGCTATTTTTACTCTGTGATAGACGACAGAGGACATTGACCTTGTCCACAACCACTCCTCCCTTCGAAACGGAATCCAATCGACCTTATTTCCTATCCTTGCAATATGCATTTTAGCATGCTCCGAATGAATACTAAAGATACCATGCAGCTGCCATGAGATCGATGCATCACTTAACTTAGTCCAATATCTGTTTACAGCAACGATTCGTGAATAATCATGAATATGCATTATGTTTCGTCGACTTTTATTACGATCTGTTTCCGTGTTTGACCTCCCGGAGATGTATACGATTACGCATCCAATCTGTGTGCATTCGAGGTCGCAAGACAAACGGAAAGAGACAGAGAGACGAAAAGACAGACACAGGTGGAGTGTTATATTTTAGGACTAAGTGGTCCTTTTCAAATAACAAATGGCTGTCAAGAGATCGTCTTGCATGTCTGTAGATGGCGTCTAAAAGCTTAATAGACTCCTCTTGTCTTACAATTGCGACAGCCAACAACTGTTGATCGTCTCACTCGTGGACCACTCTTCTTTCTACTCAACGAGTGATTTGAACGAAGTCTCCTACTAATACAAATTATGCAATACATTCATGGTCCAATCGACAATCTTTAAAAAAGACTGAACAATCTAAAATCAGACCATAAAAATTATTACACTGATCCGTGACATTAAACAAGTTTTCGAATAAATCGATCGCTCAAGAGAGATACTTATAAGTGGAGCGCAATTTTATTCACCGTCTGTTTACCATACCCTTCTGGCCTCCATTTAACTTACACTAAACCTTTCATCTTGGGTCAAACTTCGTCTGGGTTCAACTCCTGGGATGTGTTGTGAAATATGCAATTCGTTGCCTACTCGTGCAATGTGTAAGGACAGGTTATTCAGCACACATAGAAGGCTGTTCGTTTACAACTGCATCTTAGTAAGAAAAGCATTCAACTAGAGTAGATCTAAACTCTACTTTGCCATGTCACATCCGTTGTGAGACGGTTGAACACAAAATGGTCAAAATTTGTATTTCCAACAATGCAACATTTCTGTTGATATGTATAGTGATTAATTTTTCAGTTTACGAAATTCCAAATGGCTGACATCGTTGAAGAGACAAAAGTTGAAGGTGAACCTAAAGGTGCAAAGGTTGAAAAGCAGGACGATACAAATCATGAGAAGCAGGACAAGAAAGAACACGAAAAGCATGCCGATTCAGATCATGAGAAGCAGGACAGGAAAGAACACAAGAAGCATGACGATTCAGATCATGAGAAGCAGGACAAGAAAGAACACGAAAAGCATGCCGATTCAGATCATGAGAAGCAGGACAAGAAAGAACACAAGAAGCATGACGATTCAGATAATGAGAGGCACGACAAGCCAGCAGACGAAGTAAGAGACGAACCACAGGCTAAAGTCACAGTCGAGTCTACGACCGAAGTCGTAACCGAGTCAACGACTAAAGTCGTCTCCGAGCCATCCGCTGAAGTTACAACCGAGCCATCCGCTGAAGTTATAACGGAGCCATCCGCTGAAGTTACAACGGAGCCATCCGCTGAAGTTACAACAGAGCCATCCGCTGAAGTTACAACAGAGCCATCCGCTGAAGTTACAACCGAGCCATCCGCTGAAGCTGCAACAAAGCCATCCGCTGAAGTTACAATGGAGCCATCCGCTGAAGTTATAACGGAGCCATCCGCTGAAGTTACAACGGAGCCATCCGCTGAAGTTACAACAGAGCCATCCGCTGAAGTTACAACGGAGCCATCCGCTGAAGTTACAACCGAGCCATCCGCTGAAGCTGCAACAAAGCCATCCGCTGAAGTTACAATGGAGCCATCCGCTGAAGTTACAACAGAGCCATCCGCTGAAGTTACAACGGAGCCATCCGCTGAAGTTACAACCGAGCCATCCGCTGAAGCTGCAACAAAGCCATCCGCTGAAGTTACAATGGAGCCATCCGCTGAAGTTATAACGGAGCCATCCGCTGAAGTTACAACGGAGCCATCCGCTGAAGTTACAACAGAGTCATCCGCTGAAGTTAAAGCAGAACCATCCGCTGAAGTTACAACCGAGCAAGCGGCTGAAGTTCCAAACGAATCGTCTGCTGAAGTTGTATCCGAGCAACCCGCTGAAGTCGTGACAGAGAAAGCTATTGAAGTAAAAACCGAGCCATCGGCTGCTGAAGTTGCAGCCGAACCAGCAGTTGAAGTTACAACCGAGCCAGCCGTTGAAGTTACAACCGAGCCAGCACCTGAAGTTACAACCGAGCCAGTACCTGAATCGGTTGTAACAACCGAGTCAGCACCTGAAGTTGCATCCGGACCATCTGCAGAAGTTGCAACTGAGAAAGCGGCTGAAGTCGAAACCCAGCCATCGGCTGAAGTCGATACCGAGTCAACCGCTGAAGCTGCAACCGCGTCATCTGTTGAAGTCGTGGCCGAACATTCGGCTGATGTCACAACGGAGCCAACGACTGATACCACTCCGGTTGAAGTCGTAGCTGTAACCGACCCAGCAACTGAAAGCACAACCGAGCCAGCGACTGAAAGCACAACCGAGCCAGCGGCTGAAGTTGCACCAGCGACTACGATCGAAACAGCGGCCGAAGTCGTTGCCGAACCAAAGGATGTGGTTTCAGCTGATCCATCAGCGGTTGATGCGCCAGTCGAACCATCGGCGAATACAGCGGAGGAGTCGGAGAAGAAAACCGGAGAAGTAAACGCAAACGGTGAAGATGAAAAAGTACCAATCGAATTAAAGAAGGAGGTCGATGAATCGAATCCTGGATCAGCTTCAACTATCGAGGCCTAATCCTCTTCAAAGGTTGGTTCTCCCTATACTCTGCTTCTTTAGCATTGAATTTGAATACAGAAATACGTTAAGTCGTGTTCGGTTAACTGAATCGTTCCCTAGGCTATGCAGAATGCTGTGAGCAGTTAACGCGAGTTGGTCCTAAGAGATAGACCCTCAAAACTATTAAGGAAAATTAGCAATGGTCTAGGTCTAGGATATCGTTCCTTGTGGCTTAAAAATATTAGACACTTGCTAGGCTACTAGATGAACACTATTCAGGACTCATCTCGTGGCTGAGCGATATTCTGTCATGCCTTGTTCGACCAACGCAACGTCATTACACTCCTTGGTGTGTTTGGTTTAGCCTTATCAACGCTTATTCGGTCTATCTTATAGATACCTTCGTTCCCAGCCTCCGTCTATCAAGGATTACACGATCACTTGATCGATTACATCAATCTGGTGTTATTTTGTCAGAAGTCTTGAAATAAAGAACATTATTTCATCAGTAATGGAGGGTTGCATTGCAATGACATCACAATTGCATCGCATCTCTGCACATCACGTTACCAGATAACTCCACCTCCTCCTCCTCCTCCACCTCCTCCTCCACCGCCAGCCACGCAGCCATCATCCCCACCATGATAACGATGCGATTGGGGCATATCAAATGCGGATATTGAAACCTCTGAATTTGATGTTGAAAATATGGCTAACTTGAGTCGATGCTGTCGGGACCGAATAAATTAAAAGTTGGAGACCAATCATAGGGAATGTATACAGAGAAAACAGAGAATGAACGCCTTCATAACGGAAGTTAATATAGTTCTAGTGGCGGTTTTCCTATATTTCGTCTCTAACTCTTTCTTCCAGACTAGGTCTGTCTGTCTGTCTGTCTGTCTGTCTTGCTCTCTCTTGTTTTCTTCTTCTGCCTCTGTTATACGAATTCAAATCAATTGGGCTTAATGCAATGGTCGGAGTAAGATGACGACGTCTTCCATGAAGATGTTTGTTATTATGACAAGTATAGAGGAAGGCATTATAAGATTTATTTTTATCTTTCGAACACCAGAGAAGGCTATGGAAGTGCAATTGTGCAAACTATCGAGCATCACATCCTTTACGCAACTATTGATTATCTCCAATCCTCCACAATGTACTCGTTCCACGTCTCCTCCACGTCTATCACCGTCTTTTGAAAGTGATTTGTTCCCAAGCATATATCTTCAGCAACGTATTGTGGCGCATTATAAGTAGCATTGTTGCGATGACAGATTATAGATGGAGAGCAAAAGGCAGACCTGTTCTCTGACCACATAAGGTCAAATGCAGTAATGGTGTGCCTTTGAAGTTAGGTGATAGCATCACATGGTCAGCCCGTAACACTCAGTGTGCGCTGAGTGAGCGGTCCTAGGCGTGTGTAGGAACTCTGCAGTTCAACTGCAATTGCGCCGTCGAGGCGTGTGTATGCATTTCTCGGTAAAAAATGTTGGAAGAAGGACGATATCAAATTTCAAAATAAAAAATAAATAAATAAATGACACGAGACAGATTATTCAGAAAAGTACTTCAACCGTTTGAAGTTGATTTACTGAAAACCAAGACAAGTTAATTATTAATTATGTATGAATCGATAGAATCGAATAGGATTGGTTTTGTTCAGTTGGATATGTTCTCTTCTCTAAATAAAGTCTAACCTCGGTCTGTCTTGAATGGCGATCATATTTAACCAACACATTGGATCTATGTGGGAGTCTTGGTCTGCCTTTGAATCCCGTTTCATGTAGACTATCTGTAAAATTGGATGTGTTACATTTGGGACAAATTAGAAGAGTTGACTGATTTACGGGCTGACCGACCGACCGGCCGGGCGGCTGGCTGGATGACGCACAGTTTCCACAAATTACTTTCTGAGACCCATTGGAAGAGATTTACTCTAGTGACGACATTAGCACGATCGAGTGAGGCAGATAATGTTTCGGGTTGATGTTGATGATATTGACGCCGATAACGAAGATGCTGAGAGTGGTAATTATGATTAAAGTGATGTTTATGTTGCTGAGAGTAGACTATTGATGACGCTGAATGTGATAATAATGGTTCTGTTATGCTCTGTAGGAATTCGACAGACTGACTGGAAAGGATGGAATGGAACGGAAATAGATGCTGCGTGGAATCTGAGGATGGTGTCGTAGCTTCTCTTATCGGTCTTTGCAGTCAGACGGAGGACGTGACGTCATTGTGGCTGCTGATAGGATAACGACTACGACGCCTGATTCCGTTTCCTAGCGAACGCCCTAGCGGACTTTGCGAATTGCTTTTATGATTTACGCTCATAAGAGTGCTTCTTCTTCTTCTTCTTTTTCGTATATATTATTCTGCTTAATCATGTTATATTAAAAAGTGACGAACTATGGCACATCGGATAGGTCTCTCTTTTCGGTTTAGGTCTGTTTGTTTTGCATATATTCATCTGTGGGGCAATCATTTGCATGCCAAGTCTTGAAATTGTGCAACGCAATGGCCTACATCACAACTATCTGGCGGATCAAGTGGAAGCGATTAGGCTTTTGCATATACCATGATGCACCGGAGGATGTACCACGCAGTCTGGAATATTCAGGCTCTGATATGTGGGATGGTTACTAAGTGGCTTAGAAAAATTAAGCCGATGAGTCAACATTCAGCTCTGGTTAGACAGCCGCTAGCAGAGTAGAAGGCATCCGCTGTTTTACCAGACGCATTGTAAAAGTTCTCTGACGTCAATGGCTCATTGCATAACTCTTATCTCTTCGTTGAATTGCACGACAAACTACATCAAGAGCCATTGCACCTGTACACGTTTGGTTTTTGCAGTGTGGCCAGAGCACCCATGTGCAAATTGTCTGATCAAAGGTTGCAGTCACTGTGACTAACAGATATAAGAAGCACTGTCAACACGTTAAGGGCTTCATTTGGTCTGGCTGTAAGAAACTATAGTGATCAACTTATAACTTTAAGATGTTTGTTGCAACATTACTGTCTGGAGTCTGGTTGACACGCATGACATTGTGCAGTATAGAATTGACTTGAAACGATAGTCCTCTCAAAGAAACGCATCCAGATTAAGAGAGCTCTGCGTGTTCCCACCACTATATTGCTTAGTGCTCTTAATTCGAACTACTGCAACACGCTGAGCACAGCACACATCAGAAGGACCAGCCCTAAATTCATGGGCAGCTGCTTATTGAGAGAAACTTTTAAGTGGTTAGACCTAGCAGCGGTAGTAGTCATTATCTCTTGAAGTTTTGCGGTTTTGATTGCTTTTCATAGGATGTCACACTAGACCTCTAACCGTAGGATACATTGACTGCTATGCTAGCAGCAGACAGTGAGCTCACAGTGTCTGATGAAACCAGACTGTACATTATTCAGCACAGATGCTGCGCTGCATGGGTTGACTCGTGAGAAAGACGGAAGAAACTGCGGATGTGGCAGTTGTAATGGTTAGTTGGAATGGCTTCAAGCAAACATTTTTCCACTAGCACAATATTCGCTCCATGGAATGCCTTAAACAAATGTCCCGTCCAGCTATCGAAAGGAAGCAACAGCTCTGCGTGGATAAGCGTTTGATTTAGGTACGCAGTCCGGTTTCAGTATGAGGCAGAGGTCATATATATATATATATATATATATATATATATATATATATATATATATATATATAGTCTTGCTGATCAATTGCAGCCCAGTCAGCCATAAAAGACTTAGGTATACGAAAAAGGGCTTAGATGTGCGCAGAAAACACTCCATCACTAGCAGATTATTTTATTTGGATGCATCTTTTAACGTTGCATGAAATGATTTGGCGCTTTTAGCTCAATGAAGTGTCGCGCTTTCCAGCAAGTGCCTGCTTAGCTTTGTGATATCTATCAAATCGTTACATTACAGTTTTAACTTTGCATACAATTTCTTGTACGTTTGTGTATTTGGACATTTCGTCGTGAAGATTTGAACAATTGTCGTTTTTGACAAATGATAATATGATATACAGAAGAAGAAAAATGCTGTGTCCTTGCTGTTTTCATCAAATGTTTCTGATAGAGGTCACTAAATGGACTTAGGTGTTCAATACTCACAATGTCTCTTCTCCGAACCCACTTGCCTCTATGCATATACATATATATATATATACATGTACGTTTATTCTTCTATTTTCAGTCAGTTTCGATCTAAGCGATTCTGTAAATGTAAGGCAAAATGCGAGCGTAATGCTCGTCTCTATAGATTTAATAGTAGTCTTGAACCGTGGACGGTGAATTTTATGCATATTTTGCATGAATTGATAGTATAAGAAATGAGATGCAGACACGTCACGCGTCAGCAATTCAATCAATGTAATCGACTACCAATGAACACTTCGCCATTTTATAACGGCTTACCTTCTTGAAGCGAGCCACTGTAGCTCTCACAACAGCTGCCAATAGGGACAAACTTGGCGACCAATATGCGTTTAGGCCGACATGCTGCGTAGCAAACCTAAACCACAGCGGCTCTGTTGGCAATCACGCAGTACACTCATCTACTCACCTATATCTATACTAAGAGTAAAAAAATACGTAGCGATAATATTCTCGGATTTCTCAAGAGCATTTGACACCGTTCATTCTGCATTTTACAGCCGGACATATATTAATATTTAAAATCAAATATATATAATATCGTCAGAATATTACCGCTACGTATTTGTTAACGAGTGTTGTTAACTAAACCGATGAATATATATATAGACTATTTATTATATATATATATAGTACATATATATTGTATTATATATAGGCTCTATATATTCATCAGTTTAATTAACACGCATAGATATTTGAGCTTGGAAGGCAGAGATTGAAGTATTAGCGACATCTGGCGTCAATTCTCAACCGATGCATGTTTCTTTGCGTAGCCTATCGAACTGAATGAAACCAATTTTATACGATGCTATCCATTCATCATCCCAGCCTGATAACAGCATTTACTATTAACAATGAATTTTTTAAATTGCCTTGGTCCAACATTAGCTATCTAAATTAATCACATCCAATGTAAACGAGTTTATATAGTTTGCCTTGAGTTTGAAAAATGAAGTCATCTGGAGGCATTAACTTAAATAAGTTGCAACTCTATCGGTCCCGGCATTGAACTATCAAATGTAATGATTTCGTCAGCTTTTGTTGTTATCAATGAAATTGAGGATACAAATAGGCTTGTATCTTTAGACAGCTCATGTTGCCACCTCTTTACCACCCCTGGAAATGGCCCAGGACAGAGCTACGAATCGCCCCTAAGTACGCCAGTGAACTGACTTACAGATTTCTTCCTATTTTCGTCCTTCTTTCATCCATATCACCCGGATGACCATCTCCAGGTGACTCATCTGACTCGACGCAGCGCTTGTTACGTTATCTTTAGAGAAGCGATTTATAAATTTGATGTCTACGGTTAAGATTGTAAACGTCAGATTAGATCATTGAAAATGAGAAAAATTTGCTAGAACTATATACGATCTAATGTTTCCCATGGACTATTTTATTATGTCACGATGTACGGTGGTCAATTGATATTGTTTCATGACGTCTGTTGACCGCGTGTCGTCCATCGCTAGGCTTTGGAGACGCCGTCAGGGTCAAGGAAACTGATGGGCGTTTGGTCAACTGGTGCCTTCAACGATTCCAGATGGATGTGCAGCAGCCTGTCCTTTCCATTATCCGCCATTCCGTCGGCATCTTCCGTACGTCGAAAGAAACGCCGAGCCATCAGTCCATAGATTGGCATCAACACAACCACGATTCCATGATAGATGGCTGCAAACACATCTGGCCACAGTTAGCTGCAGGTAACAACTACACGTGATGACTGAAGAATGTATATATTACATTTTTTGTACCTGGCTGCTGTTTGACAATCCGCGTGATCTACTATAAAAAAATCATCATCACCACGCAGTGTACTAATTAGCAGAGTGACAAATGAGTCAATAAATCGGTTATCGTAAGTGCAATTTAACTGGTCATGATTATTCGGATTTAGACAATCTGATGGCATCAATAACTCTTCTTCGCTGACAACATTAGTTACCTCCACCATGGATGACACGGCGTCGATATTGTCGTTGGAACACCATTTCGAATGCCGATAACGTTTCGTATAGGCAGTCTATTCATCTCTATTCCAAATTTAGAACTGTGATAATGACTCTCGAAATGCACTTAGTTGGAAACTATTGTTTGTTGCTATAGTAACCTCCGAACGAAATTTGACTTCAGCGCAAATATTGAGGTAATTGTAGCAAACAAGTTCAGCCAGTCAGTGTAATGCAATGGAGTCGGGAATTGAACTATAAGAATCACCTCAGTTGTAGATCGTTTTTCGCCGGTCTTAATACGTTTCAAACCCTGAACCATTGACGGACGGTGTATTGGGGGGGGGGGGAGTGAGGAACTTACCGTCAGCTCTTGCCTTTGATGGGTAGAAGGACGTGCAGTGGATGACGTCAGCCGTGACGAGAATTCCGATGACGGTGTTTGGAATGGAACTGCTGAGGAGGCAGAGCTGGATGCAACCGATCTTCCCCGTTAGAGAGAACTTCTGCTCGAGGTCTGGACTGAAAGCTGTCTTCAGAATCATCAGGCCCCACATCGCCAGCAAAGTTGCCAGAATATTCAGTGTCGAGATGTAGAGGAATCCACTCGTAGGCTCCAGCTGCACACATAACGTCATCCGTATAAGTCGTTTAATCGTATAAACGTAAATACGTAATGTAAAAATGTCATTGCATTTAATAGAAAATGCTCTAATAGATGGCGTCTTGAAACTGTAAGGCCTATACGAAAAAAACATGGCTTACACTCCCTGGAATGTAAGATCCGTTGGTCCACAGAACGGCGGCTGTGAACATGAGAAGCGGTCGAACGATGATGATCTGGGTCACAATCCAACTCAACCTCATGTAACGACGTCTACATATACAATACGTACGCCAGTATATAAATTAGTAGCAGTTGAAGTAGGCCTATGATAATTTTAGCATTGGGTCTAGTTCGTATAGATGCAATGGTCCTGACATCATCGTCGAAAAATTTTTAATCCTAAAATAAAGGTAAAGTAACGCCTTGATTCGGGAGATATGCACATCTCAGCTGTTTTTCGCTATGTCTAGTAACTTAGTAAACGTATATTACCCGTGCAATTTCAACTTCGGAAGACAGAAGCAACAACAGCACAATGGCGGTGTGTTGATCGAGATCTCACGAGATTCTGCGAGAATTTTCAGAAGGTTGTCTTTAGCTCCTATGTAATTCTCCATTAGGCCGACGAACTGATATATACAGGTCACAAAGAACCTAGAATGACAAGACCAGGTTCAAATGTTCGTTCGGTAACTTGAAACGATAAGTAAGGCGAAGCATGTCACATCATCATCATCATCATCATCATCTTTTAACTCTGATTATTTGCGTGTACACGCAGGAGCTTCTGACGTCATCGTCGGCGGCGATTGATGCCTGATCCTTTTGATCTCTGACGTCAACGACTTTGGCAAACATAAGCTATCGTTCAGCCGTAAGATGACGTTGACGCCTGACAACACTCAATTCTGCTGACTCGGCTGATTGGATAGCATGTTGTAAACTTCAACTTTCTTTTCCTTGAGTTAAGCTTACCAAACTACAAGGATCGAGACACGTCTTCTTGTTTTCTCAATTTTCTTTATTAATAACATAAAATACAATGTCTAAACTACTGTACACAAACTAAAACATAAAACGACCGTCCGTATCCTTCGGAAGTCAGAGCAGCAACTGTCGAAATACAAGCAATCAAACGTCTTATGAATACCTTCTGTCTGTCACCTCACTCGTCCCTAACAGCCCTTCCAAACACCACCACCCACTTGCGCCCCAAGTGTCTAAATCAACATATTAACAAACATTGGCTGACATTTATCTTTCCCCTTCTTCTGGATTTTGGCATAAACAAAATTTGACAAAATCATACTTATTTACATTCTTGACATATAATCTGCTACTATATTCAAACTCCCTTTTTTGTACTTAATTTCAATATCAAACATTTGAAGTGCTAAAGACCATCGAACTAACTTAGCTGACTTTGGCATAGTCTCTGTAAGATATGTCAATGGATTATGATCCGTAAAAATAATAATTTTTGACCCAAGTACAATTTCTTTAAATTTGTCCAAAGACCAAATTATTGCATAAGCTTCTTTTTCTATTGTAGCCCATCTGGTCTGCGTATCCGTCAATTTTTTACTAATAAATGACAAGGTCTCTCTATTTCTTGATCATCCTTTTGACTTAATACAGCCCCTACAGCATAGTCGCTACTGTCACAATACAAAGAAAATGGTCTTCCCACTTCAAACACATATAGCATAACATCCTTTCTTACAGCCTTCTTCAACGTATCTAATGCCTGCTGTAATGTCTTGTTCCAAGAAATCGGGTCTTTTGTTCGTTGGTTAGTCAAATCTGTCAGCGGTTTAGCAATATTAGCAAAGTCTTTTATAAATCCACGATAGAAATTAAAAAAACCTAACAGTTGTTTAACCTGCTTTCTAGATTTTGGTATTGGGATATTAATCAAGCTTTCCATTCTTTCTGGGTTCATGCGTATATGACTAGATCCAACAATATGGCCTATGAATTGTACTTCATGCTTGCCAAATAAACATTTGTTTAAATTCAATGTTACATTTTGTTTACGCAATTCGATCAACACTAATTCTAAATGCTTTAAATGATGCTTCCATTCGTTTGACAATACCGCAATGTCATCCACATATGGTTCTGCAAATTCATTAACCGGTTTTAAGACTAAATTTATAGCCTTGACAAAAGTTCTTCCCGAGTTAATCAAACCAAATGGAACTCTCGTGAATTCATATAAACCACTATAAGTTACAAATGCTGTCTTCCACTGATCTTCGGTTTTGACCGGACAGGTCCAGTATGCACTCCGACAATCTGATACTGAAATGACCTTAGCCTTACCAACTCGATTCAGTACATCTTTTACATTTGGCATTGGATATCTACATTCAACAGTACATGCATTCAAATAACGGTAATCACAGGCTAATCGTAAAGAACCGTCTTTCTTTTTAACCACAACCAAGGGACTGGCCATGGGACTAGACGATTGTCTGATGATTCCATGTTGTAACATCTGTTGTATCTGTCGATCCACTTCCTCTCGATAAATAAAAGGTATCCGATACGCCTTAAATTCCTTTACACGAAAGTCTGGTTTCAAATTAATTTCGTGTTCCACCAACGTACACAATCCGGGTTGCTCTGAATATCGATCTGCAAAGCTGTTTAGTAATTCGAGTAATTCCGTCTTCTGCAAATTATCCAAATGAGATATTTGATCCTGTTTCAAATGAATAATTCCCACATCTTCTGTTTTTTCCATAATTGTTGATAACACCACAATCTTTCCATATTCCTTATCTTCGTCCACAATTAAACCACAACTCAGTGATCTAGCAATAAACTTTCATATCTTATTTGCATGTATTATTTTTCCGATTTCCATCTCCCATATCAACTAAATAAGAATACTTTGATCTCTTTTGTATTATCGAACAAGGACCATGCCATCTTGATAACAACATATTGGTAGATGTGGGATAAAGTACAATTACTTTATCTCCTACTGAAAATTTCTTATCTTTTGCCCTTTTATTGTATTGATTAGTATATTGTAACTGTTTTTCACGAGTATGTTCTTCTGCATATTTCATTGCAATTTTGAGATATTCTTTTAACTCCTGTAAGTATCTTTCTGTTTTCACTTTCAAATTTGGCGGTGACTCAATTTCTTTTGTCCAAACTTCTTTTAAAATCGTCAATGGTCCTCTCGGAACTTTTCCATATACGAGCATATGAGGAGATACCCCTGTGGTTGCATTAGGCACCTCTCGTAATGCCCAAACTGTAAATGGAACGATTTTATGCCATTGCTTTGGATTTTCCAAAATAACATGATGAACGATCTTTTTAAAAGTTTGGTTCCATCTTTCTACTAGTCCTGCTGCTTCTGGATGTCCTGGTGTATCAAATCTTGGAGTATACCCCATTGCTCTCATAAATTCTCTGGTCAATTCGGCTGTGAAATTAGTTCCCTGATCACTCGTCGTCACTGCAGGAACTCCCACATTCGTAAACAAGTCCTTCAATGCATCACACACTGGTTTTGCTGTTAACGACTTTAATAAGAATACCGTTGGCCATCTTGTGCATGAATCCACTACACACAAGCAATATTTATGTCCTGCCGCTGACATAGGTTCAATTGGTCCCACTACATCCATTGTCATTCTTTGAAATGTCACCTCTTCTTTAACAATAGCTCTAATTGGAACTCTATCCATAATCACACTCCTTGCTTTCAGTTGACAATTTACACAAGATTTGCAAAACTCTTCTATTTCTCTACGCATCTTTGGCCATGTAAAGGATAATCTGATCCTTTCTCTGATTTTTTCCTCTCCTAAATGACCACCCATTACAGATTCGTGAGCAAATTTCATAATCTGTAATCTTCGACTCTTAGGTAATACAAGTTGTTCAATTTCATGACCTAAAATTTTCTCTTTTCGATGTAACAATCCATTGAGTACATATAAATTCTATTCGTTTTCTTCAGCTAATTTCCACCATCTTCCTAAAGATTCGTCCTCTTTCTGTTGCTTTTCAAATAATTCGACATCAGCATATCGGTTTTGCCTTACGTGTTCATCTTCTTGCTCTGGAAACAAATTACTTAATATTCCTTCTCCCAATTCGATTTCTACATGATCATATTCTTCATTGTCTGTGTCTTCACCCTTGTTTCTCCTTTCATCCCTTATCTGGTCTTCTTCCTCATTTCTGCGCTCATTACGCCAATACTGTGATCTTGTCATCACATTGATCTGTGGTATATTTCTTAGTTCTTCAATAATTTCTGGATGTATCAAAAACTGTTCGCTGCTGCTTACATTCTCAATTGCCGCACATAACAATTGCATGTAAGGAGTCAGATATTCAGTCGTTTCCGCTCTTTCATATTTTCCCTCATTTCCCTCTTCAGCAACTCTAACTTCTATTTTCACTAAACGAGCAGATATTGGTTCGCCCACCATACATTGTAAATTTACATGTCCTACTTCTTCAATTTTCATTCCCTGTAATAACTTTGCATTTATTACTGGAATTTCTGCACCTGAGTCATACAGCGCTTTAATTATCATTGGTTCTTGACCTTCATGAGCTCTTATTTCAACTTGAATATGCTTCATACTGACTTTCTTAAATAATCCTCCTCCTGCTTTCGTTTCTTGTTCTGTAGTATTTACTGAAATTGAACGTTCTCTCTCTATCTTACATTTCATGACTGTTTTTACCTCTATATTCGTACTTTCATTCTCTTGACTTTCCATATTCTGTTCACTAACTTGTATTCTATTCACATTAGCTTTATCATGATACTTACTCATCTCAGAAGTCTTGGCTGGATAATGGCAAAATTTAGCGATGTGCCCTGTTGTTCCACAATTGTAATACTGTTTCATATAACTTGCCGAACCTTTCTGATCTCTCACTTGATATTTGGGATCATAACTCTTGTCGAATTTCTTGTTTACAAAAGTTGTGGTTGTATTTTTATGACTGGTTAACTGATTATCTTTGGTAAACTCGTCCTCCTTCCACTTAGGTGACTTTGGCACACCAACATATCCTGGAAACTTATTAAAAAGTTCCGTACGTTGATTCCTATTTCTGGTTTCCTGATACCATTTCCCTTTTCCGCTTTGGTACCCTTCATTTCTTGTTCCCATATAATTTGTACTCATCTTATTCTGTACCAATCAACCAATTCGATTATTCACATATATATCAGCAAGATCCGCAATCATGCTTGACTCAAAACACTCATTTCCCTCTTTCGACAAAACAAAATTCAATGGTCCTGTAGGTAATGCTTCTTTTAGTCTATCCGCAATTAACAAATCAAATAGTTTATCATAGTTTTTTTCGATGTATCGACTTTTGACGTAATAGTTAAGTAAATTTCTCAATCTTGCAGTAAACTTGATATAAGTTTCCTCATGGGTTTTCTTAGTTTCCATGAATTTTGATCTGTATTCCTGAGGAGTAAGTTTAAATTCTTTGAGTAAATGTCGCTTTACTATCTCATAATCTTCTAATTCAATCAAGGATAATCTGTTTAGCACAGTGCGAGCCCTAGGTGTCATCAAAGGTAATAACAATTTTACCCAAAAATTCCTTTCAACCTCAAAACTACAAAAAGCATTCTCCACTGTCTCAAAATACAATGGTATTTCCATAATATCATCTGGCATCTTCGGTAGAACATGCTTCATGGCGTCCCCAATCTTCTTCATCTTAGCTATTAATGATTCTCCTTCTAACCGTCTTCTCTCATCTCTCTCATTTTCTTCTTTGCGTCTCGCTTGTTCGAATTCTAACTGCTGCTTTGCAATTTGTACTTCCTCTTCTTTTATTTTTATTTTGGCTTTCTCCATTTCAAAAGTACGATCAATATCTTCTTGTTGCTTTTGAGCTTCTTCCGCCCTAGCTTGATTGGCTAACTCAACTTCCCTAGCTCGTGTTATCTCCTTTTCCTCTTGTCTCTTAGATTGTTCTAGTAATGACTCTCGACGCATCAGTTCCTCACTTTTCCTAGCTTCCTCTACTGCTACTGCATGTTCCAACCTTCTTTTCTCCGCTTCGTCTCGATCTCGCTTGAGTGATTCTATTTGTAATTCAAATTGTTTTCTTTGTAATTCTAATTCTTCTTTCTTAATTCTGTTACTTTCTTCCTCTTGTTTTCGTTTTAATTCTAACTCTTCCCTTCTCATCTGTTCTGCTCTTTCCTCTTTTTCTTGCTGAAGTTTTCTTTCTTCCTTTTCTTTTTCTTGCTGAAGTTTTCTTTCTTCCTTTTCTTTTTCTTGCTGAAGTTTTCTTTCTTGCTTCCTAACTTGTTCCGCTTGTTGATTCATCATCATTACCATTTGCATCATCATTTCCATAGTCGATTTCTCTATAGGTATATCAGAGCCTTTTTCTACAACCTGTCCCTGTACACCTCCTACAGCTCCTTCTATCTCAGCTGTAAATCCTACTTTTTCTATTTCCATCTCTGCTAAAGTTTGCATTAACTCAGTACGAGACATAGCTTTAACCGTACTTTCCATTAAACCTTCCTTTATTAACTGCTTTTGTATTCTTTCTGACGACATTTTCTTAATCTCTTCCCGTCTTTCACTACTTAATTTCTCCATTTCGTATGTTTACTATCAATGACTTCGCAAATTACCAATTATGAATGCTTTTGTTTGTTTAATATTACCGAGTTTTCATTAATTCGATTGAACGCGATTTTATTTGTTTAGACCAATATTAACGAGCTCTCATTTTTATTACAACTGAACATGGTGTTGTTTGCCTAATACTAACAAATTCACAATTATCCAATTGGACGTGGTCTTGTTTCGTGCCAAAATAAACAAAATATACCTTGTCAGTAATCTCCCAGAAAATAATCTTTACTTTCCTGGCTTTCAGTACATAGAAACTTAATTGCTCCAATTGATTCGTATAATCCGTATAATCCACTTATCAGTAATCCTAAACGATTCTTTCATCTATTGCACATCCAAACCCTTCTTTAATCCTTTTCACATCCAAAGCTTCTTTAAGCCAATGCGTATCTCGATCCTTGATTCTTCAATCCTTGATACTTTCTTTTCGTATCCTAATCCTTGATTCTTTAATCCTTGATACTTCCTTTTCGTATCCTGATCCTTGATTCTTTAATCATTGATACTTTCTTTTCGTATCCTAATCCTTGATTCTTTCATCCTTGATACTTCCTTTTCGTATCCTGATCCTTGATTCTTTTTATCCTTGATGCTTTCTTTTCGTATCCCGCCGCTGCCACCAAAATGTAAACTTCAACTTTCTTTTCCTTGAGTTAAGCTTACCAAACTACAAGGATCGAGACACGTCTTCTTGTTTTCTCAATTTTCTTTATTAATAACATAAAATACAATGTCTAAACTACTGTACACAAACTAAAACATAAAACGACCGTCCGTATCCTTCGGAAGTCAGAGCAGCAACTGTCGAAATACAAGCAATCAAACGTCTTATGAATACCTTCTGTCTGTCACCTCACTCGCCCCTAACAGCCCTTCCAAACACCACCACCCACTTGCGCCCCAAGTGTCTAAATCAACATATTAACAAACATTGGCTGACACATGTATAGTTTTTTGTATATATTGTATACAGGGCAGAAGGCGTCATTTTGTGGTTGTGTAGTGTGTACTTTTTTTTTTTTTAAATTTGATATCGGCCTTCTTCCAACATTTTTTGCTCAGAAACAGAAACGTTTGTTTGGTTGCCAGAATAGGAAAGCGACGTCGTAGTTGCTTAAGTTGCAAAGGACAACGCTGGCTATTTCAAACAACAGCGAATTAGAGGAAGCTTAATTAACCTTACCAATCCTAAGGTCGCTGTGAGCGGCCAATTTTAAAGCGTTAGCTATAATAATTGGAGGGGTATGGGTTAATATAATGAAAGTTTAATGTCGGCGATAGAAGTAACTGTCGTTACTGAACTATTTAGAATAACTATGTTACACGAAATTTTTTTAGATAAGTCTAACATACAAGATTCGTCTCGCTCTTTGTTCAAGCACTGACCAGAAGTCGGTCGAGTCAAATACTTTTAAGCCGATATAAGCAGCTACCAACAGTCTATACGACAGTCATCGTCATCATAAGTTTTCGTAATGATCATTATTGTCGTCGTTGTCAACATCATCATCAAATGTTTTCCTAACAGGTCGGAATGATATGGTTGAATTCGTGAACTTACACGTTAGAGACGAGATCGCAGAGTGTGCCTGAGCGTGGCACAAGAACGGCCAAGTAAGAGACAATCGCAAACACCTTTGGAAAAAAGTGCATTTATAATTATAGTGTAATTAGGAGACACATATGCGCCAACTGGACCTGGCTCCCCTGCCGACAAGTCACAGCAAATGGCAACGATCAAACTACTGCACTTCCGGAAAAAGATGTGCAGCTATTTTTAGAACATCGGTGGCTCGGACTAATAATTATTGCGAGCAAAGGTTCACACACAGCAATCAACTGCCTAAGTTGAACCTCGCAAACACTTTAGCCAATCGACCTCTTTGACCCAATCGACCACCGTTACCCAACAGACCACCGCTACCCTATCGAACATCTTGACCCAATCGACCACCGTTACCCAATCGATCACCGTTACCCAATCGACCACCTTGACCCAATCGAGCAAATTGACCTAATCGACCACCTTAATCCAATCGACCAACTTAACCCAATCGACTACCCCCAATCGACTACCCCCAATCGACCACTTTAACCCAATCGACCACCTTGACCCAATTGACCACCGTTGTCCAACAGACAACCGCTACCATATCGACCACCTTGACCCAATCGTCCACCGTTACCCAATCGTCCACCGTTATCCAATCGACCACTTTGATCCAATCGACCACCTTGACCCAATTGACCGCCGTTGTCCAACAGACAACCGCTACCATATCGACCACCTTGACCCAATCGACCACCGTTACCCAATCGTCCACCGTTACCCAATCGACCACTTTGATCCAATCGACCAACTTAACCAAATCGTCCACCTTAACCCAATCGACCACCTTGACACAATTGACCACCTTAGTCCAATCGACCAACTTAATCAAATCGACCACCTTGACCCAATCGATCACCTTGATCCAATCGACCACCAAAACCCAATTGACCACCTTGTCCCAATCGATCACCTTAACCCAATCGACCACCTTAACCCAATCGACCACCTTAACCCAATCGACCACCTTTACCCAATCGGCCACCCTCTGCTCTCTCTCTCTCTCTCTCTCTCTCTCTCAGGAACGTTTTACTGCTGAATAGAAACTGATTCTTCAATCGACCACCGTTACCCAATCGACCACCTTGACTCAATTGACCATCTTAACCCAATCGCTACCTTAACCCAATGGACCACCTTAACCCAATCGGTCACCTTGACACAATTGACCACCTTAACCCAATCGACCACCTTGACCCAATCGACCACCTTAACCAAATCGACTACCTTGACCCAATGGATCAACTTGACCCAATCGACTATCATGACCCAATCGACCACCTTGACCCAATCGACTACCTTGACCCAATCGATCAACTTGACCCAATCGACTACCATGACCCAATCGACCATCTTGACACAATCGACTACCTTGACCCAATCGGCCATCTTAACCCAATCGACTACTTTAACCCAATAGACCACATTAAGCCAATCGACTACCTTGACCCAATCAAGCACCTTGATAATGATAATTACAATCAGTGGTGCGTCAGCGGATGAATTTCAAGATATTTGTAGTTCCCTAATTTAATGAAGTTTCAACACCATTGGGTCTTCCCCTTCTTCTGCCCTATCTCTCTCAGGAATGTTTTACTGCTGAATAGAAACTGATTCCTTAAACTATCTTTTATGATTGCACTCACTCCTCTTCCTTGAAACGAACGCCATAGAAAGTATGTCGTGTGTGGCGCTAAGCGAGTGCTTTATGGCTTCGTTGGATCCTCTCTTCCGCAATTTCAGAGTGAATCCAAATACTTTGGGTAACGAAAGACGACCTTCTTGGATTTAAGAGGAATATACTTACCAAGCAGTTCATTAAGAACGGATTAGATCTGGCTACAGAGGGTATCAACATTCAACAGACAGGTTAGCTTTAGAAGAAGAAAGTGATGAACAGGTGCAAGTTTTGAGAGTCCGGACATCTAGTTAATAGTGCAAAACTTAATACATGAGCACAAGTGCACGTGTGGGCGATGGTTCATCGCTTTTGTCATGTTTGTGGTGTATGCGTTTGTGCACGCGTGTGTGAGTCTAGGTGTGTTGTTGCACGTGTGTGTGCGTATAATTATGTTTAGTTGCAAATATGCATGTGTGTAGGTGTACGTGTGTAAGCATGTGCATATGTATGCAAGGGTTTAAATTAATAAATGTAAAGTGATTGTAACCGACAGGAAAGAAAGCGAGGATCCAGAGGGTTTTCTTCTGTCGAGAACCCTTCCTGAAGTACTTCGTGATGAAGTTAACTTCCTCCAAGTAAAGAAAGAAAATGAACAGGCAGCACAATCCATAGAACGCCAGCAGAAGAATATACCAAAGGGGAATCGCTACAAACAACATACAAATAACTGACAGTACCAGATTACAAAGATTATACACGTTGCCAAAAATAGTATAATAGTATTATACGAACAACTCTTTTTGGCAACGTTGTTAATAGTGATAGCTTCCCTGTCACTATTAACATCCTAAATATATATTAAATAAACTCCCTCCAGACTAGTGAGTTCATGCATAAATACATTAATAACCTGCTTCATCGTGTTTTGATAACTACTTTATATAGGCATCATCTATAACCCCTTACCACATTCGCTTTATCGATACTTACAGACCTATCATTTGTAGAACCAATACCAGACAAATAGCTATAAGATACTCTGGTCCTTTAAATTGAAATATGGATCCAATAGAAATTCGCCTCTCTGGGACTAACGAAATATTCAGTAAGAAATATTAAGGTTAATTAGAAGTGAGCTGTCGATAAATTCTATAGTTAATTAGTCAAGCTGTTAAGTAACCTTAGTGCAATACGATACGTCCTGCTGCTTGTATATAATGTGAAAATGGTGAGTACTGCGTGGCCATGTCACGACCGTTGATCACTTAAAGGTTTATATATTTATCACAATTGATCTTCAATTAGATATTTTTCTGTTTCGCTATATACATTTTTTAGTTATTTATGTTACCCGCCCTGGTATTTTAATCGGTTGAGGAAATCAGTAATTTTTGGGCTATGGTTAAAGTAGGCCTGCAGCACAATATAACGCAAAACAATAAAAAAAATTAAGCAGGGTAGGCCTACACTTTGAAAATAATAAAATTCCTAATGGCACACAAATTAAATAAGCTGTGACAGCAGCAGCAGAGGAACTTACACTTAGTGGTAATGGTAACAAAGGTGAAATATTAGCAAAAACCTAGCTAGTGATACATGTATTTAAGGTAGCTTACAGGTGAGTAGTTGGTGTGCAGTTGGAATTTCCTGGCGGCACATAAATGTCTCATTCTCATGGTCCATGGTACCATTGGCTGTCACGGCAACTTCGGACTCAACGTCATCAATGGCCCCCATACTTCCGCCGTTTTCCGAGTCCATCTCATCATTAGCCCTGTACGGTTATCTAGTGTTACTTTCGCAAAGATGGTCTTTCTTTCTCAACGTTCGGCTGTGGTCATTCGGTGTCCGGTCTCTCGGCGCCACACTAATGGCTCACCTCACAATTTCTACAGCAGCAATTACTATCATAGACGATACTGACTCTTTGTGAAGCACGTAAAAATGTAGGCCTTTGTATGTATGTATGTATGTATGTGTGTATGTGTTCATGTGTGTACGTATGTACGTATGTATGTATGTATGTATGTATATGTATGTATGTATGTATGTTTGTATGTATGTATGTATGTATGTATGTATGTGTATGTATGTATGTATGTATGTATGTATGTTTGTATGTATGTATGTATGTATGTTTGTATGTATGTATGTATGTATATGTATGTATGTATGTATGTATGTTTGTATGTATGTTTGTATGTATGTATGTATGTATGTTTGTATGTATGTATGTTTGTATGTATGTATGTTTGTATGTTTGTATGTTTGTATGTTTGTATGTTTGTATGTATGTATGTATGTATGTATGTAGGTAGGTATGTATGTTTGTATGTATGTAGGTAGGTATGTATGTTTGTATGTATGTATGTATGTATGTATGTAGGTAGGTATGTATGTTTGTATGTATGTATGTATGTATGTATGTTTGTTTATGTATTTTTATGAATGTAGCCTATTTAGGCACTTACCATATCGCTGTCAAATCGACATTTAAGTCATTAGGAGCAACATATTAATCCTGAATCGAGCAGATTGCTCTGGTGACCATAAGAGTCATCAACACCAACACTCACCGCCTAACGAAGTATACATATCGCACATAGTTCATAATTTACACGTAAACACATCGGTCTGTATAAGTATCCAATGCACATTATCATACATACTGGATGATTCTGCTCAGAATGCAGGCGCTAGTGTGGCTACAGTGTCCTCGCACGTGTCAACCACGTAACGGTCAACTGTCACCTGCTGACATGTTTTCGAGAGGGTCTTAGGCCTGAAGTATGTCGTGGGCCATCAGTTATCTTACTTGACCTCTGAACCTCGGCCGACGAACAGTGAAAACCGGATTCAGGAAATGAAATATGATAAGAGACGCTCAAGAGATTGTAGTTTCTTGTTGACCCCACGTACCACAAAGAATAATATCATCGCAGAACTAGCGCACTCGATGTCTGTGGTTCCGTATGCAGCAGTGGTGTTGCGTGTGTTCTAGTTCAGTTCGAACCGTTTGAAAACGCTACTTGTATAATGTATGTATACGTATTACATACTCACCGGATACATATTAGATTTTGGATATGTATGTATTTATGTAGACTATTCATTAACACACGTATTGCCTGCGTGTAGGCCTATACATGCATATAGCTGAGATAAGAAAGACCCGTTGTAAGGAACAGTGGTTTGCTTAATGAGGTCTTCATACTAATATCAATCTTTGATAGTCAGTCGGTAATTCACCGATCAAGGCATTGACCTCTGAACCTCGGCCGATCAAGAAAGAGTAAGAAAACCGGATTCAGGAAATGAAATACGATAAGCCTTGGGACGCTCAAGAGATTGTAGTCTCTTGTTGACCTGACGTACCACAGAGAATCATATTATCGCAGACGAAAAGGCTTACGAATGCGTTTCCTTCACATTTATTTTTCGTTGGTCGATTGACTTCTCACTGTAATAAATCTCACAGGTAGTCGTCAAATATAACAGGTAGAAAAAGAGTTTTTACGATCCCTAGTATATGTATATATATATCGGCTAACATTATTTTCTTTTGCAACCGTATGACCCAACCACGTCTGTGTTTTTATGACTAGATCGTGTGAGATCCATCACCACCGCTGTACACTCGAATGGTGCAGACCACTTCAGACCACCTACGTGTATGACGTATTCTACGAGACTAAACCGCACTTGCTCGAAATTTACATCTTTAAAATAATGACACACTAAACTCCGAAATGAGCCACCAGTGATGTGCACTGTTATCAGAGATCTTAGAGTCCAAGACTATGAGGTCTCTGCTGTTACTTTTGATCTTCAGTTCTATTGATGTCTCCATCTCCCACCAGCGTGATTCGTTTTAAACCTTACAATGTCTGCGCGCTGCTACCAAAGGGTATCTAAAGCACACGTCCTACCTGTCTTCTGTCGTTTTCTGTATCAGACGAAACCTGATCATATCTGCATACTAAATTCATAATTACAGCCAGTATTCTCGTCTTTTCACAGACTGCCAGTGAGTCATCTCTTCCTACGCGTCCCTCCAGTCCATTCCTGGCCACTGATGCTGATAACGTGCGCTGCTTTCGTCAGGTGACAGACCCATATCACTGATGCGAAGGCGTCTCTAACGAACACCACTGATTAGCCTCTATGAAACGGGCGCTATATAAATTATTTATTGCATTTACTACATTAAAGAAACAACATAAAGGTTGTATCACATTGGTTTCGCACCGCACTGAACTCCAATTATCTACCGCAGATATTGATACTTCGATCGATTTAGATACTAACTGATATCATGTGCAGCCGGCGGTTAAAGAACGACGCAATATAAGTGATGGCGTTTGAGCTTTTTATAGACTCTGTCATCATCTGTTGCAGGTGGCAGAGGGCCGTTCACATATTATATAACGCATAAAATCTCAATTTTTGACCCACTCCCTACCCCTAATAACGTTATATAACAGCAGTTGTGACCCCCACCCTTATATTATATAACAGATATGCTACCTACCCCCCCTACCCCACCCCAGAAACAACAACAAAGCCTACGAATAGCCTACAGCACGATAATACATGATACAGAGTGTAGGGACTATACTACAACTACAATTGGGTATTTAAGCAAACATATAAACTATTTACACATACTATAGAAAATGAAATCAAACATCTTGACAATACGAACCAAAATAATTATTTCAAGTGAATTAATTTTAATTTAAACCAAAATCATAAAAAAGTCATTAAAAAATTGAATCTAAGAGCGTTTCAAGCTATGCACCGGAAATTGTTAAACTTGTAATAAGGAAATTCTTAAAAGTGGATTTATAAATAATAAATCAATTCGCCAGATGACAGCTGATGGTCCTAGTTTTGGTTCATTGTGTTGTTGTTAAACAAAGAAGGTCAGTGGTACATGGAATTTTCAATTGGCAGGCAAACAGGCAAAATAGTACAAGTTGAAAAATTTGTTATATAACAAAACCTTCAACCTACCCCCACCCTACACAATATAACGCTAACAAAATAGGAACCCACCCACCTACCCCTTGAGCGTTATATGCTATGTGAACGGCCCCCAGCCCAGTATCACGTTTCTTTCACTGCCATTTTGCTTCAGTTTACTCTTTCGTATTCAATTATGTTTATACAATGTGGTTGTCTGTCGCTCGTTTACAACTCACAATTTTCGATGATTTACATTACATTATTAATTTGATCGCTTACTTACTTACGCCATAAACTATTATAGCAGCTAGATAAACCCAGCATTTGTGTTCGCTAGATGGCAATCAGGTCGTAATTGATATTTGTGTATTACATGCTTCCGTACAACGTCAACTTTGATCCTTTTTCCACTCAATATATATCGAGTTAAATCATGGACCACAACTTCATGCGTCTGTCAGTGGATATCAGGCCGTTGTAATTTTACGGAACATGTCAGCCTCGAAGATGCAAATATCTGATTCTCAATGACGATAAGGTTCTGAATTGGCTCAATTCATCTTGAACATATCGAGGCACCATGATGCAAAGTTCATACAGACTAAGCCTACTTTAAATCTCACTAGTGCCAGATAGTGTGTGTCAGTCCCAGGCCTCGACGGAGGAGTAGGGCGACGCTAGTAGGCCTAATATTTTTGATAACGTAGTGTCGTTAAACAGGACTGCTTGTTAGGGTCCTAGACATATCGGTCTAGCATACGAATAGGTGAAGTAGCCATAAGTTTTGTAGTGTTAGCTGTCTTAAACTCGGTACACGAATGTGCACGGGTGGTGAACTTGCAAGGGTGTCATATTGAAGGAGCAGAAAGAGTCTTGGCCCGTGAAAGATAGAGATGTCTGTCGCCTCCATTCTTGCACAGTCTTTATTACTTGACCCTTTTCTGGGTCCATCTGTCAATGCACTTATATTAATTTTGCTCTCAAACCACGCCGGCGACACACATGAGGATGGTCTCACAGATTATTGATCTTGTGCAGTTCAAGCGCATAATAAAAGTCTAGTCTATAGGCAAAACGAGTGCTTGGTCATCATATCCATGTCGTCGAAACTAATGCTGTTCGAGATTATATTCTGCTTTGAGTCAAGTCTGTTCATCTGGACCTGTAAGCAAGCTGCGTCGGCACTTGTAATTGATGACCAGTAGATGAAAACTATATCCAAGTATAGGACTATGACTTTCTTATTGAAACCCCTTAGGCAACAAATTTACAATCGCTCGAATTAGAATTTCAGTTTCAGCATATATATAATTTCCATTAATTCTATTCAAGCTGACAAACCGCACTGTGCTTATTTAATAATAGGAGGTGATAGCGTGCACGAGTCGAATTTAACTGTATGACAGTCTGCAAGTCTCCAATCTGTACAACAGCTCATTTTATCAACCTAACCTAACGAACTGAATTATTTTAGTCAACTTTAGAGGGCTAGCGGATATTGAACATGTGTCCTTCTCATATTCTTCGAGCCAGCGTGCTATCATAAATTATGTAAATGTAATCATGTATAGGTTCACGCTTAAGCACTTTTGCAATTGTACTCCTGACTGTGTCTGCAGTAGCAAAATGATTAGAGGTCTGTGTTAGGCCAATGCTCAAAGGACTTCCCGACTCTTTAGGTTTTCAAATGGAAACTCCGTGTCTCCTTCAGTTCTGGACATTATTTCAATGCACACCAATTATCGAAATTTTATTGTCAAACGTGAGTTTCAACGAGAAATCTAGACCTCGCGATTGGCAAACGCGGTCGATGTGGCAGAGCAAGAGTACTTAGTTTTACTATATTAATTTTAGCATTGGCATTGGCCAACACTCAAATATCTTGGCTAAAAAGTCAGATCAACTCTTCCTAGATGATATTATGTAAGTGGAATCTATCGGTTCAAAGAGCCTTTATAATGCAGACAAGAGCCATGCACTATTATTATGCATTTATTCATAAGACCCACTTGACAATAGATTTCTCTTTGCTTTGTGGCGGCCACGAGTTAATAGCCCTTTCTCTGTGTAAAGCGGTTGTATCACATCGTATCAATAGATTTATAAAGTGCGTCCATATACCGGAATGGCTATTCAGAGGATTTTAAAAGTTAATGAGATAGATCAAATAAAGTGATGAAGGCGACAACGATGACGAAGCCATGTTACAATGATGGCGTTATCATTATACCGAAAACATCGACGCCGACGACGAAATAACAGGCAAGCAGAAGTAACAGGACAACTGAAGCAACAGGTCAACAGAAGTAACAGGTCAGCAGAAGTAGCAGGTCAGCATAAGTAACAGGACAATTGAAGTAACAGGACAACTGAAGTAACAGGACAACTGAAGTAACAGGTCAACAGAAGTAACAGGTCAACAGAAGTAACAGGACAACTGAAGTAACAGGTCAACAGAAGTAACAAGTCAACAGAAGTAACAGGATAACAGAAGTAACAAGTCAACTGAAGTAACGAGTGAACAGAAGTAACAAGTAACAAGTAACGGCTGACGATGAATGACACACTCGCACGAACCTTAAAGCCTTGCGTCGGTCCTAGTTAGCCTTTCAATTGCAAAAGAACTGTAAGAAAACGACGCTCGTTGTTCTGGTTGTCTCTCTTGCTGTCCCTCGCAATTCGTCTCATACACAGAGAGTCAGACAAATCATATTCCGGTCGATGTATGATGGACTGAATAGTCTCGTCCAGTTCAACTTCTCGTCAGTTGTGTTCTATGGCCACAGGTCAGTGCAGCAAGAAATGGTCCTCATTAAATAAATATATTATATATACTTAGCCTATTCAAGTGTATGTACATAGCTGTTATATATTGAGTATAATACGATGCCGCTCATGTATGTGCTTGGTAGTGCTTGACCGATATAGGCCTATATAATTATGTTGGGCTGGCTGAGGTAGATGTGTCCCGATATCCATACGATATAGAGAGAGTGAGTCAATGTTTGTCTTTTAATAATCGAGTGTGTCTCAAGTTGACCGCTCTGAGTTGCGATGCTTGCATAGGCCATCACCAGCTGAAACGATTTTGGTTATTTCCAGCCACGGTCTTATAAGAGACGAATCCTCATTATCTCTAAATCCAAACCCAGCAAACGATCGTCTTCATAATTATATGCATGGTGCGATTACGCCGTTAAATAAAGTTGGATTGATTTGGTAGCCATGACGACCGTGGTGCCACCAACACGTACATACGCGGCAGCACAGATCTTTGTCATCACAAGGCTCTTTTACTACTTCTTTGGTTATTGGACAACCCTATGACATTGACCGATGATTTCCAGGCGTCAGAAATGTGGTCTCGAGACCGTCTCGAGATCAAGACCGCGGTCTCAAGACCACATCCCTGGTTTGACGCTTTCTTTATAGTCCCCATTATTATGACAAATGACCGCAGATGGAGCTCCATAGGCCTACTTCTGCTAATGTGTTGACAACGACCCAGCAAAAGGACAGAAATCGGTCACTAGTGGTTTACTTTTCTCTCTGGATCCGTAATTTATCTCGGAACTTTAATCTCTTTTCATACGGGAGCTTAAGTCAGTGGCGGACCTAGACTTTTCCTTTAGGGAGAGGGCGATATGTTGGACTAACTACAATGATCTGTTAGTTGTTCCCTCTGCACAGATTTTTTGTGAACTCGCATGAGCGATTTATTGATTATTATTAAAACCCAAAATAATTTGCAGCAATTTTATATCAGGCTTTTGCAGCTAAAATCAGCTGTGAAAGAAAATGTGTTTAATGTAATGCCTATCAAGTATGTATACTGGATCAATTCGACTAATGTTAAAAAAAATAATAGTTATTTATTACTAACCTGATCACTCCTCTGATTCGACCTGGCACCGGAAAGAAACGAGAGGATTGCGGACTGTACTTAGTATAGCGTGGGTGATTAAACTGGTCTCCTTGGACCATTAAATCAACAATTGTTTCCAAAATGCAAAATAGGTATTTCTAACACCGTAGAATGGCTTGACGCGATAGAGATAGAGATATAGATCTCTATCTTCCATCCTCTTCCATTTAATTTGTGTTAGCGCAATATACAGCTCTTTTTAAACAATAAAGAGCAAACTTTTATACATGTAGGTTGATATAGGCCTACATAAATATTCTTATTGCTATTAAACCAGCAAAAGAAATGGGGTCGAAGGTAAGCTTGCAATTGCAATTAAGTTCTAGCGACAGATGCCATTTATAATTTATATTTAATTACATTTATAAGTTCAGGTTGAATTATCCGATGAAGTCAAAGCAATTAGGCTTACTAACAACAGCACGAGATCTAGCGCTTACCTAACTTAAAACTATTTTGAAACAGCAAATTTCACTAAATTAATTACCTACATTGCACCCTATCGACATAAACATGCAACCAAATACACTAAATGTTGGCTTACTCTGAGGCAGATCACGTAATAGGGCTTTTTAATGCACTGCCGCAAAAACATAGTTTCCTGCTAAATTGTTTCATAAGAAGATGCAAAGTCATCTTGAACTTGAAGCGTGTAAGTAATTTTCAGACATAGGATATTTCTTATACACTCTTAAGGTCTTATACACTCTTAGATCGCTCCAACCCATATGAATCCGCCAGTCCGCCACTGGATTAAGTTGCAGAGATTTCGTCTCAGAATGGTTTGAAACTTCTTAACGGAACCCAATCTTTTCTGCCTCTTCAACTAAACTAGTATATAGAGTGTATCTCAGACCTTCATAATTAATTATGCTGCAGACCTGTTATTGTTTTACTGGTCTTAGCATGGTCCAGAGTTTCAAACATCAGATTACAATAATGGCAACTTTAGCTAAAAATTTACATGTTAATAATATTATAGCCAAAATTGCCATAAATGTATACGCTGGTGTTTAAAATGCCTGATGTTTATTACAGCTATCATAATCTTGAATCATCTAAAGCGCCACTCGTAAGCCAATTGCAGGTCACCAACTTATTTTCTTTAACTGTAGGCCTATACGTAGGTTATACGTATATAACCTAGGTCTATAATTAATTTGTCCATTGATAACGACGTCACTGTGTTGTAAAACTGACGTACCCAGAGTCCGATCTAGGACAGTGGGGAACCATAGGCACCAATAATGGCTGAGCCTTTTTATAGCAGACTTTTTGTCTTTATGGATGCGCAGTTCCATAGCCTACTCCAGTGGTAGGAGACGCACGTTGTTATAACTATACCATGGTCTTGTTTAAACATTATTCTTCGTTCCACAAATATTTTCGCTCCTCCTCTCGCACTTTGTAAAACGACTCTTTTTGCATACAGGCGCTTTCTCGCTCTAATATCTCGTCCAGAAAGGAAACATAGAGACCTAGGCCTATTCTAGTCTCCCACATCGACGATTCCACATGAATGACAACAAAGATCCGGAAGGCCAGACAGATGGAAAATAAGTGTCAGAACCTGGAACCAGAACAAACATTGAAGATAGTCTACGAGTTCAGTGTTTTGCAATTTATTTATTTTGTTCTATTTATTCTAAAATTTGATATCACCTTTTTTCCAATATTTTTTTGCTCAGAAATGCACACGCATCGACGGAGTAATTGCAGTTGTACTGCAGAGCAATTGTCCTCGAAGGACTTGCTTGCTCAAGGTCCCTACACAGGGACGCCCCGGACGAGGGTCGAACCTGCTCAATGGTCGAAAGTTTAAACAGGATGAGGCATAACAAGTCCAATGAAATCAACAATCCAGTGAATGAAATTTTTTCCATTTATTTGCACTTAACTTCCATTATTTGTACTTATCAGTCACATTACGACAGAAACAATGCCAATGTTAAAGATTTTCATTTGCTAAATAAATGCACCATGCAGTCGTTGTCATCTGCAGTTTCTATGGAAACATGAACTCTTGTCTCCTACACACATGAGCCAATGATTGTCAACTGCTGCGCGTTCTACACCGATCTCATAGCAAGGACCGCTTCGTTTATACATAATCACATAAATGTCGCTGACGTATACGTCAAATGGCCAAATGGTCAAATGGCCTAGCCATACATATGAAGCTACTAATAATCTTCAGTTCATTTACAGAATCTCAGTTCTATATTTCGCAGTACGGATCTCTTTGTTAATTATCTCTTATACGGCAAGAGGGCATTCAGCAGAACCATTCCGAGAGATAATAATAATAATACAAAATCCAATCGCATTGTTTTACATCGTTTCACAATAAACGAACCAATCAGAGCGATAAACGTTCGCGTCGTATAGTATATGATTTAGCTTTAGAAACTTCTGTCTCTCAGATGAATTGAACTCGTTTATTCGTCTTTAAAAGTCGGGCATTCGTCCTGCAGCCAGTCACTTATACAGTGTAATTAGAACACAGCTGCACGTTAACTCTGTTATCCAAGCGATGAAAACTTTCAAGCAAGGCACACGTCTTGCTCTCGCTGACGTCGTATAGGCCTAATAACCTTGCGGCTGCTATACGTCATAGCAGCAAGTGTAGGCTGTAACATTAGACAACAGCCGTTAATAAACGCGATCGTTTATCCAACGATGAACCTCGTAAGCTCTGTTCTCCTCCTTCGTCCAGGTTTTCTACCATTAAAGTCAATGATCACGCTTTAAGATGCCTCTCAGTTTATTGTTACTTGGTCCAATGTATAATTATGTTGCGCTATGTCTGCGATTGATCTGACGGTCGATCGTCGAAGTAGAAGACTGTGTGAGCTCCAGCCAATCGAAGCATCTCTTCAATATACGTCTGATGGGTGAGGTTAGAGAGGTGGAGTGCCGTGTATCCGTCGTACGTTGGTTCGTCAATGATGAGTTCAGCTGAAGCCGGAAGACTCAACAGGTAGTTAAGCAACTCGAGGTTCGACGTCATGACTGCTAGGTGGAGTAGGGTACAACCTCGTCTCAGCTCCTAGAAACATCAAACATCAGTTAATGTGCTAGTGGTCATTAGACTGCGAAGACGTTTTGAATGGTAATTGAGTGTGTGTGAAGATATGCACTGACAAGGGCCCAACAATGCCTTCAATTTGATTCAGATAAAAGTCCTTAGTGAAACTGGTCATATTTTCAGTTCAATTTCTATCGGACAAAGTAACCCTCCTGGCAGAAGCGAAATCGATGGAGTAGGCCTATTAAATTCAAAGGATAGTCTGAATCTTTTAGAGAAATTCTTTTCCCCTCTTTAAGTTTCAGCTTGATTAATGCAGTCGTGAAGTCATAGTAATAGGTCCATCCATTGCCGTATGGACAGAAGTGAAATGCGATGAAAGTCATCTCAAATGACAGACTCGAACAACGGATATAATCTTCTTCTTCCTGTTTATGATATTCGGCGGCCGCAATAAGTTATAGCCTTAGGCCCTAAACTAATACGAGTACAAAGAAAGGAAGGAGGCTGAGCAATAGCAGAATCAACAGATTTCAGATTTTGTTGTTCTTATTATATTCACAGGCTCCTTCATTTAACGCGTTTACACAAAAGTTTAAATTTATTCCTATTTTGCTATTCGTCAACAAACAACTTTGCAATTATAACCTCCATGGCATATAAAGAATTTCTTACGGTTGACTAAGTTAGATAAGATTAGAATAGTCTTTACTTGACCGTTTGCTATGTGCATATTTGGTACAGGGACTGTAGTGATCGTACATACTTCAAAAACTGTTTTGATAAAGACACATTTCACTTCTCTAAATTCCCACATAATATGCTATCAGCAGCGGATGAACCAACAACAGCGACAGACATTTAATGATCAGTTATAATGGAACGAACGCCACAGTCTATATGAATGCAGAGTCGCAACGGAAAGCCACTGGCAGAAAGATACAAAGAACACGAAGTTAGGAAATAAAACACAAAAGATGGCCGACAGAATAATGAAGATGAGAACACAGGTATAGGGTGAACACAGAAATAGTAGGCAAGGACACCGAAATAGATGTATTGTCCAACCACCCGTCCAAACTTCCACAAAAAAATTAGTCTCAGCATGACAAACATGATGGATCGAACAATCAGTTGATTTTTGCTTTTTATCATTAATTACCTTTTGATTGACGTTAAGTATGCAGTTTTCCACCAAATAGCCGATGACGTCAATTTGGTTTTTAGACGCAGCCAAATGAAGACATGTCAGACCTGCAAAGATAAAACCCATTATATAAAGGAAACACTACACATGTAAAAAGAACGCAGACCCATTAAACTGTGGTAGTGAATTTCCACATACAGATGCCACTATATAATTATGTTCTCATTGTCTGGGCGATATTTCAGCCTAAACACTGACATAGGGACCGTGGCTCAGCGGCCGCTCGACATCTGCACGGTCTCAGGAATTTTCAAGTTCTCACAAGGATCTGTCTACCTCAGAGGCGTCAATCCCCCCTCTGAGTGATGCACTTAGGCAACCCCTCCCCCCAGTCCCAAGTGTCAATAAAGAAAAATATTCCCCTCTAAGACTCAAAAAATCCCCTTGTCTGAAATTGGAGGCATTTGCCTCCGGAACCCTCTGTCTGGACGACCCTGGTCTATCTGTCAGATGAGCTTTAATAAGACGGTGATCGAAAAGTCTTTCGATCACATGAAGCCAAATGAAAGACTAAGACTTCAGGAGCTTGGCCTGGGAATGATGATTTTCCCACTCTCCTTCTCAACCTTTCTTTCCTTTTTTTCATGAGTTCCTACTGTCTTCTTGTCATGTACTTCCATATTGTCTTCATTTCATGGATGAATTTCCATTGTCTTCATGGATACCTATATGGTTACACGACATCAACGACGGCCATATTAGGACACAAAATAAGAAGATAAACCTTCATAGTTGAATTCATCAAGGCCGAGGTCATCACTGGTCATCGTAGACGCTGAACAGGAGGAGATCAGTGCCTGGACACAGTCCAGATGTCCTTTTTCGCAGGCTATGTGCAGAGGAGTGTTGCCTCGTATGTCGTGAACGACCCGCTTGGCGCCACGGCTGAGCAGACGACGAATGACGCTCGGTTGACGTCTAATGGTAGCCAGGTGGAGTGGCGTCTGCTTCCGGTGATTGGTCAGGTCGAGCCACAGAAGATCTGGCGACAATTGGATCAGACGCAGAGCCAAGTCATTGCGTTCAGAAATGATGGCCAAGTGAAGCATCCTGTAGGCATAATATACACACATGCATATATATAATTATTTATTTTTATATATAATTATTTATATATATATTTAAGTCAGTCTGTGCTATATACCTTTACACCTTGTTAATCAGATCAGGCTGGTCAACTTATAGGAAACACTGTAACTTTAACGCATTACCGAGTGTAAGGCATGCAACTGAACGTCCCCATGCATTATTTACTCGTGGAGTCGGTGGTGTATACTGTATAGGAACCTACGTGTACATATTTTTCCTGATGTCTGATCTGGTAAGCCAAAGATATGGGGATCCCCTAATCACATTCTACTTTGACAGGGCTTCGGCGGCAGAGGAGGGAGAGCCCTGTTCATTTCAATACCTTGACCAGGTCATTTGAACGTCACTGTCTAATGTTAACGAGACTAATAAGCGTGTATGCCTTTGGTCAGAAATTGATTGCGTTTTAGACCTGTTTTGCTTATAATTATTGTTAATTGGATCAGATTGATCATCTTACGTGTCTCCATCCTCGTCCTGTGCAAAGACAGCAGGGTCTACGAAAACTGTTGATTCTGGCAAAGGCACGTCGTCGTCGTCATCATCATCAATCGTCCAGGTTTCCATGGCAATCGTGACGAGGCTCTGCCTACTCTCCTCTTCCGATTGGTCTCGATTTTCCACAAGTTCATCCAACTGAGCGGGAAACACTGACGACGTCCTTTGGTCAGGTGATGACCGAACGTTAGATTTCATCTGATCAAATATTCTTCCACTGCCAAATGCCCTTTGCTCCAGTAATGATTGTCTGGCAGCTGTCATTGGGTCAATAAACGTTCCACTGTGAAATGTCTTTTGTTCCGGTGATGGAACTGCCATCTGATTCACAATTTTTCCACTGTCAAATATGCGTTGTTCCTGCGATGAGCTACAGTCACATGTTCTCGGATCCATAAAGGTTGCACTGCCAAATATCCGCTGTTCCTGTGATGAGCATCGGCAAAATGTCAGTTGATCCACAAGTTTTCCACTTCCGAATGTCCTCTGTTCCTCTAACTGTTGCCTGGAGACTGTTCCTAGATTCACAAATGTTCCACTGCCAGATATCGTCTGTTCTGGTGATGAGCTTCGGCCAAACGACATCTTATCCACAAGCGTTCCACTTCCAAATGTCCTCTGTTCCTCTAACTGTTGTCTGGAAACTGTCCCTGGATTTACAGATGTTCCACTACCAAATGTTCTCTGTTCCGGTGATGAGCGACGAACAAATGTCATCTGATCCACAACCGTTCCACTTCCAAATGTTCTCTTTTCTTGTATTGAATCTTCAATCCTGCTGCCCGTTGTTCGGTGTGCCATATCACCGGGCCTTAATTCATCAATCGGACTTCCAGTGTTTCCACCTTGAACTTTGGAATTTCCTTGGAGCTCTGCTGAAGGTAGCGTTTGTCGAACTAGAAGACATCCGTCTGATTCCGTTAGTCCTTGGACGTGTCTTCCTGTCGATGGACTCGTTTTTCCAACTCTGTGTGGTCTTGCCATCTCGTTACCTTGAACGTTACCTGTGCAACTGTCTTGTTCAAGAGTCGAACCCCGAAAAGCCATTGCTAGTGATCTCTGTTTTTTTCCTCTGTTCAGTTCTTCGGTTTGTCCAATACAGAGATAAATTGACAAACAATCCAACAGGAATTATTCTCCGCAATTTCACGTGAAGGCGGTTAATTCAGTCTTTTATTTCAATTGTTAGTAAAAATGGAATTCTAGTTGACAAACTTTACTTTTCTGTTGAAATATATTCGATTCAACGCAAATTGTCGACGAAACTGACATAATAAAAAACCCAACACACGAAGCATGTTTTAAAAATTTCCATGGGTAAAACTTACAATGGGAATTTTGTTTCCAAAGGAAAACCCATTGATATTTTCACGCGTAGGACATTAACCAATGCAATGAGCCGATAATGCTTGTTGGCAATCGCCTGGTAGAGTCTTGCGGCAGGCAGATAGGGCTCATATACGTATATGCGTAGGCATATGTACATATATTGCATATTTAGGCCTATGTATAATATTTTACATATATATATATCACGTTGAATATTATAATTATAGGACCTGCTGTATAACCTGTAGGCTTCCAAATTTACTCGCAATATTTCCAGTGGTGTTTATGTTGACGAAATATATAGTGAAATTTTTTGCTTACTGCGTCAGAATACGAACGGACAAAATTCGCAGATACATACGTGTCACAAGACTTACACACATTATAGCGCACACGATTTTGTAGCCCGCGTAGGGTAAAACATTGGGTAAATTGTTGAGTTTAAGTCCTGATACACTCAGCAGCTGACGATTGAGTTGGGAAATTCCTCAAACTCTGTGGACATATCAAACGGATTTTGAAAGCGGTAGCATGAGCCTAATGAGCCTAATCAAGTGACTAGTTTTGCTTTAAAAAATGCATTTGACTCGTTCGCTATGACATTCATCATCATTAAGTTTTGGGCTAGCGCAGAGTGCGCCTCTGAGTTGATAATTATTTTGAAAGGGCGCTTAACGTAGGCCCCTATATAACTACTCGGTTATATTACATTATTGAAGTAAGTTTATGCATTTAATAGGGCGTTATAATTGCAAGGTTATGCTTAAATCCTTTCAATCGAATGAATGACGGGTTATACGAATTACGTCTGCATCACAAGAATCACTACGAAAATCTCAGTAGGCCCTAGTTTTTTTTATAAGAACCATTGACAGGCTTGAAAGAGTAATTAATCTTTTGGGCATCCAGCCAATGCCATATCTTCAACAGTAATAGTATTTGTTATCGAAATCTCAACATTTCTACAGCGTCCACAAAAGCGAAGTCGCGGGAACCAGCTTATTCACAGGCGCTTAATCAAATAAAATCGATATAGGCCCGTCAAAATCCAGAGAGTCAGACAGTCAGACGGCTAAGGTAATGGTGTTTGGATTTGAAACAATGAGGGAGGGAGGGGAATCGAAGGAATCAAGATGGGATTTGTGAAAAAGCAGTGTTTATAGTCTTGAGTGAAATACGGTCTGTGGAGGAAATAGCAAGAGGTGATCGATGTGAGGTATTGGTGAGTTCTCATGAGCAGGATGGATCAGATAGGCCTATCTGTCTTAATACTGGAGGAAGTTTGTTGGAGCGATATGTGACGGAAGGACGGAGTGGGGATGGAAGAGGAACGAGTTGAATGATGTGATTGAATCGTGATTAACTGACGTAGCTGTTTAATTGGGCTGAGGATTGCAGCGTGTTGTAACTTGTAGGTGAGTGATGTGAGTTTGTATTCGTTCAGGTATTTTGAGCCAGCACGTGCAGTGATCTGAGGGCAGGAGCGATACGCTTTGGGGTTTTGGTGACAGCACGGGCGAGAGCATTCTGAATGGCTTTGAGGCATGAAGCAAGAGCGGGAAAGTTGGGGGATATGATCAGCAAAGCTAAGGTTTTGGTCAAAAATTATACCTACACTATAAGTTGCGAACAGCAGAATTTGCAGTGAATGTGTGGGTGGTTGCAGAGTCAAGGTTGAGAGGAAACAGAAGAATCAAGAATTTTCTTCAGCTGGTCAAGTCTTTAGTGTATAGGCAATGCTCACGGAGGCCAATAAACATGAAATTCGGTAATTTTGGAAGAGTTCAGGCATAGATTTTAGGTAATACAGGATGAGACTTGGGTAGCCACATGGAGAAGATGATCATTGGAATTTGAGAAGCTGCTTCTAGAGAAAGAAATGAATAATTGGGTGTCGTCAGCGTTTAGGTAATGGCAGGGGCGTCACCCCCCCCCCCCCCCGAGTGATGGAGGCGAACCCCCCGGCCCCAAGGGCATAGAAGGCAAACTATCCGCATTAAAACTTAAAAATATCCCCCCCCCGTATACGTGAAAATTGAGGCATTTACCTTGGGACTCCCTATCTGGACGCCCCTGAGTAATGGTCAACAAAGGATGCTTTGATAAGTGAACTTAGCGGAGTAGTGTAGAGGAGCAGTATGTTGTGGTCGATGGTGTCACAGGCTGCAGAAAATATCAAAGAGGCAGAGACAGGAGACTTGTTGATGAAATGTGGCAGAAGCAAGTCTATTGTACAGGGAAGTGAGAATTATTTCAAAAAGTCTCCTGTTGAGTGTCGCTTGGTAAAACCAGACTAGTGTGGGTTTAGGAGAGAATTAGTCAGGTAGTTATTTATCCGGGATAAGACTATTCCTTCGGTTAGTTTAGATATGAATGACAGGTTGGAGATAAGTCGATAGTTAGGAAGAATTATGTTAGACAGTATGCACAATGCAATCAATTATTTAGGCATGCTTTACGTTCTAGTATTCTTTTTCTTTAGTTGTCTCCCCTTTCGACAGGTTCGCATGTCGAATGTCGTCGCTTCTCTCTGTTCTGGGCCTACTCTTTCAATTATTAAGAATTAACAAAGGGAGCGTAAACTTAATAATTTGTAACCTAAGGTTTGCCGTCGGTAAAATACGGCACGCTCTACGCGTTGGACATATATCTCTGTGTTGTCTTGTTATTGAAAATGTAACATATGAGTTCTCTTTGATAATACGGAAATTTTCTTTTCAACTCATAGACAATAAAAGGCATTCAGTCGCATCGGATGTAATTGGTATCGTTTGCTTTACCAATTAATGGCGCTTTGCTATTTTTAGCAGATCGCTTCAAGATCAGAGACCTTTCCGGTCAACCGGTATAGTCAGAACGTTTTGTATTATTACATGTATATCCAAATATATGCAATTATATGTATGTATGCAACCATTATGATTGACACTGGCTAGAGCGAGTTCCTGAATAAGTGGTTATCTTCTTTCCTAACACACGTTCTGCCAAACATTTCAGCTATATCCCGCTAGAGCTTTCGGAACCTATATCCAAAACCTGGAGGAAGGAGGAATGCAAATGCATCAATCTTTCTTGTCACACGACGGTTAAAATGAAACTTCTACTAATAGCCTACGCTTTGTGAGTCAGTCTGGTTGTCAAAATCCAAATGAGCTATACTCTGGCAGGATGAATAGACAAAACTGCTAGATCTGACAATCTTTCATCGTGCACTGTAGTTCTAATTAGTTTGTCTTTACTAGTTTGAGACAACTGAATGTGCCCATAATTCATGACTTGATTACCGGTAGTTCAAACTGTTCAATCAGTCGAAATTCCTGCTAAATATAACTCAATAACGGACGATCAGAACCTACATTGTAGCTGGCGTTAGTTCTCCCTAATTTATCAATTCTATATAAAATTTATCTGACTCTTCCCGTTACATTCTGCTACGGCTGAGAGAAGCTTCAGTGCATTGAAGTTCATCAGTTTTGGCGATCAACAATAACAAATGAACATCAGGACTGGCATTAATTTCAATCGAATGTGATCTTGCAGATGACATTGAGTTTGAATCAACGATAAATTGTTTTACTTCAATGAAATCAGGCAGACAGTATTTAACATAAATTAGCAAGTTTCTTGCTGAGATAAACATAAATACTGTAGGCCCTATTGTCATAAATTTACGTGTCTAAATTTTTAAGTATCTGTTTAGATGTTTGATTCTGTTTGAGGTGTTCGGCGATTTGATTAGGATTGACTAAATTAGTCAATTTGGAGGCGCCACAGAGCCCCTTGACGCAACCAAATCTAAATCCGCCACTGAAACTCAGGGTAACGTAAGACAGGGATATTACAAAACGCTTCTAACCTCATTTCTGTCATAATTTCAGCGCGGCGACTCTTGATTTCTGCAGACGACAGCTTACGTTGACAGGTGACACTTGACCAGGTATATATATGACGGCGACTTTGCCTTCATTTGGTCCCTGCGTTGGAAGACGATTGAACGATGTCTTTTGCCCAGAATAAATTGCGGCCTCAGGCAATGGTTGTCCATGAATAGCGTCTCATTTCAAAGGTCCCTGCATAGGAAGACGATTGAGCATTGTCTTGCTATACTGTGCCATAATATTCACGAATTAATCAATCAACTTCCTCCATGAATTCATGGCTACTCATGATGCAGCCCACAGTTTGTTCCTAGGAATTAGCTGATGCAGGCACAGATCAACATGTCTGCCCCTCATTATCAGCTGGATCTCGGATCCATGATTATAGACGTAATACTGTAAAGCGCTTCATAAATTAACCTAAAACACTGCACTGGCCTGCAGAGTCAGTGGATTGTGGTAACCAGTCGTCAACATAAATCCAGCTTGCATCATTATGCGAGGTACGTGTAGCCTAATGCAGAGAACCAGCGACAGAGCGACGGGACTCTCATCCCCGTCCCTCTCTATTTGAAGCAGATGGGTGACCCACAAACAGACCCGCACGTGTCTTCCCGTTCAAGCGAAAATTTTTATGTGGAATTATAATTCAAGAAAACGAGTAGATTATATCCCATTGAAATATGTTTAGAATAAAATGCATTAATGAACAATAATTTATATAGAGATGCTCCAGGATGAGTGGTGTATATATATATATAATTAAATATACATATTAAAACCATCAAGTGTGTCGTGTTGCTGAGCTTGGTGATAGAGGAAAGAACCGGCGGTACTCTTGTCATCTAGAAGAAGAAGTTGGCGAGAGAGAAACATTGCGACAGGTTTAAAAGGCACAAGCTTAATGAACATCGTACGAGACAGAAAGCATTGGACATCATTTTCCCATTCATGACAATGTGACATGACATATATATATATATATATATATATATATATATATCTGGGTGTAATGCCAAAATGAAAGAGCAGACAACTAACTCAGCAATTGTGGTGTTGGGATTCAGAGTAAGCAAGTGAGTAAGTAAGAATATTCTTTATTAGACTACCAATACCAGTAACAGTTACTAAAAGGTGTCAGACTGCATAAAACATGATAAGACTTTTAAATAGGAGGGTAAAGAACCTGAGAGTGATAAATATAGGGTTCTTGAGACATGTGACAATTAGAGGCCTACAGCATGGAATTCTGGTTGGAGATCACTGCACAGTAGATCTAGAGGTGAAGTGTAGGATGTGAATATGGCTGTTAAAACAGTGCTAATATGGCAGATAAGTGATGACTTGGGGACCGCGCGAAAGTGATGTTAAGAGTACAGGGTTCCCCGTTTACCGATAGGAGGACACAAAATGCTGGAAAGGAGGACATAATGAATATTTCATTTTGGAGCCATGGCTAGGTCTATAACTGAATGGCCAAGAAACGAAGGCACATGGAAAAGCTGCATACAAAATCTGGTGAGGATTTGCTTCATAATGTTGCGGAGTTTTATGTACACTCTTTTGCCAAACTCTCCACAGCAAACACATAAGTGCAGACATACACACAGACATAAGCCTACAAGCAGTCAGACATACATATGCATACATACGTATACCGTCATACACACGTACATATATATATATTCAACCATTCATTGGGTCGCCAGATTGATCAAGCAGAGAATGTCCGCGGGAAGTGATATAAGTGAGGCGACATTGGTCATCAATTGGTCGGGATAACTGAGGCGGTGTCCGATACAGCTTCAAAGAGTGTTGTTGCCTTTTGGTTTGTGTTCCATTCTCTTTTTAACAGATTTATACTGTTGGCTACAAATGTTGCCTATTTCTTTCGACTACACAAACATATGTTAAGGGAAGTGGCCTGGCTTCAAGTAAATTTATAATGCGCAACCCTATAGGATCTGGAAAGTTATCTGACTTTTTTCTTAGGACTAGTAGTCTGCGAGCATAGACCTACTCGTCTCTCAGCTAGTAGACCATATTAGTTCGTAGTTGACCTGATCTCCTAAAAGACCATGAGTGTCCGCAGGGGGGCGCAAGGGGGCGCATGTGCGTCCCTAGATTTAGCCTACATTTGCAGAGAAATTTTATAATTTGGTTATTAGTGGCCGTTCACATATTATATAACGCTCAAGGGGTGGGTGGGTGGGTTCTGGTTTTGTTAGCGTTATATTGTGTAGGGTGGGGGGTATATTGAAGGTTTTGTTATATAACAAACTTTTTTCAGCTTATGCTATTTTGCCTGTTTGGCTGCCAATTGGAAATTCCATGTACCACGGACCTTCATTGTTTAATCGAAGTTCACAATACTTTGTGAACCAAAACTAGCACCATTAGCTGCCACCTGGCGAATTGATTTGACGTTCTTACTTATTATTTATAACAATTTGCTGTTTACAATTTTAACAATTTCATATGCTTAGCTTTAAACTCTCTAAAATTCAATTGTGTGCTTTGTTTTGATTTTGGTTTAACTTAAAATTAATTCACTTGAAATAATCATTTTGGTAGGTATTATCATGATGTTTGATTTCAATTTCTATAGTAAGTGTAAATAGTTTATGTTTGCTTAAATACCCAATTGCAGTTGTAGTACGCACTCTGTATACATCATACGCTATTAAATAGGTAGAGTTGTACCGCGAACCTATCGATAAATACCTGATAGTTTAATATTAAACCAATGCATTCTGTGTGATACTGTAATGCTTATTTCTTGTGCAAAACAGAAGGGAAACTAAAATAGTGTTTTTAAATAGGATGTACGTCACTACCATGCATTATCATGCTGTATTAGTAGGCTTAGGCCTACATGTACATACAGGGTGACAATCGTCGACTACCCAATGAGTTACCGTAATTAATACAAGTGAATTTAGCGCCATTAAAAGTCCGATTATCAAGATGCAGAGGAGCTCCATACATTCGGTCTAATCATCATTGGGACGAGAGAGTACACAATTTTAAGGTAACTTTTGTTACATTGCTTATTGGGCATATGATGATTTTTACTGCAGTTCTTGAATTGGGTAAAGGTAATAATCAGTTGAATCACTACTATTAAAGTGCTAACTAACATCGTATTGTTATAAAGGTGTCAAATTGTGCAATAGAATTATGTCGATTGCATGTCTTTTAATGTGCTTATAGACTGGGGTGGGGTAGGGGGGTAGGTAGCATATCTGTTATATAATATAGGGGTGGGGGTCACATCTGCTGTTATATAACGTTATTAGGGGTAGGGATGGGTCAAAAATTGGGATTTTATGCGTTATATAATGTGTGAACGGCCCCTTATGATTATCACAACACAATTTTCAACGTGATGATCGGAACTCTCTTAATTTTTTAGGCAATTATTTAAGGTTAACTATAGAAGCGTAAAATCAATCATTTGCACTTTTGTCCTATATGGTGTAGTTCTATCTGTCGTCAAAGTATATATAGGCCTACGGCACGCTGTACAAGTTGGACCTACATCGTGTACATGCATATCTTTCTTTGTGTTGGCGCTTTTTCTCAAATTTAACGTTTTGAGTCTGTACTGGAAGAGATGGTTTTGGTTATCGTCTCTTCCAAGGTATATGGGGGCGAGCGGTTCTATGATGATGTAGGCGCTTAATCTTGGGAACGTTCGAGGAAAATATAAAGGATTTAAGACGACGATCCAAGAAATAAATTCTAAAGTATAAAACATTTGGTATCAATGCCATGGTCAACGCTTCGACCCTGTTATGTAAGCAACAGTTTCAAGTCGTCCTGAAATAAAGCTCTCGGGCTGTTGGAAGAACTCTGTGCCTTCCAACGGCACAAGAGAAATGCTATTGCTATGGACGCCTAGAACAATGGAGGGCAAAAACGCAAATTGAAGCGAGTTATGAATACAAGATGGAATAGTAGACAGACTGCAGTTGATATGACCATTCAGTGTTTCAGTGCACTCCTATCAAGCCTCGAAGCCCTTTCTTCCACTGGTGAAGTCAGTTTGTGAAGCTCACTTCTCGCAACGTCTAAGAAATGTCAGATTCATCATTAAGCTTACTTTTCCCTCATTTGCAAGGCTCTCAGTCATCTGAATATCCTCCTAACACGCAACGGGAAACCACCTCACTCATCTCATCCCCAGGTGGCATAAAGCCAATGAACTTGCCTTCGGGCAGAACACTCATCATCCTCATCATTCTACAATTGTAATTTGTGCTGGATCTTAGTCACCAGCTGTTCCGCTGAGCGTTCACTCAGCGGGCTACGTATCATCAAAAGTCACCACCAGCGGTCAACTAGAAGTGACAGCTGGATCAATGCTCGGTAATGAATTATTTCAACCGAAAAATTCTTAGGCCCGTTGTACTTTATAGACTTAAAGAATAACATCATCAAGGCTATGTTTGCGAGATCGACTGACCAATTTCAAAGAAGTCTGACCACTGTCTAGATTCTAGAAAGTTACTTAAATTAAGTGAGTCTGCCAGCATAGCAAAATCGGCTATCATAGCGATAAGCCTACCTAGACGTTTCAGGTAATTAGGCCTAAGTTCAACACGATGGCGTTGCCGCTGGGCTAGTTGGAGAACGATTCATCTTCATGCTTCTATGTACTTTAGTTAAGTAACATCATTAGTTTTGCTAAGTAACATTACTAGAGTAACAGTGTTACTTACAATGATAATGCTATTACTATTGTAAGTAACATTATTAGTGTACTTTAGTTAAGTGACATAACTATTGTACCTTGCAAGTAGATGTAATGTCTGAAACTGAGTACCAGTAGTCGTAAACCGTTACAATAGTTGCTCTCTGAAACAATCTGTGTTTCATCAGGAGCTCTTCATCGTCTCATAGGGGCTGATGTGGGGGAGTTTGCCTCCATCACTCTGCGGGGGGATAGAAGCCCCTGGTCTGCCTGACCCTTGACCTCTAGCTGCTCCTTACCTTATTTGACTGTCATTTTTGCCATCAGCGGCTGAGTGTTGTAGAAATCTAGAGATTACGATGGACTTTCAGAATACGTAGGTTAATCTTCTTAAAGAGGTGCGCTGTAAGACATCCAATGATTTAGTAATTGTATGAAGTCATTAGTACAATTTGCTGCACCTAAGCCTAGATCGTCATCGTACATCTGCGTATTTGTATGAACCATTAGCACTTTATCGACGACAGTGTACTTAATGTGACTGGGAAAACAATGCTCTTGGTCATTAAAGTATCAAAGAAATTTAAACAATAACAATACATTAGTAACACGTAGTATAATTGGGCTCTGTGCGTGCGTGCGTGTTTGTATGCGTGTGTGTACATAAGATACGCCTTTATTTAATATGGTCCTAAGTATATGCAATGGTCAAAATGTATCATGAGCAATGCTGACTATGCCAGGTATTTGCAGGTGGAGTCTTCCGTTCATGCAGTCAGCCTCTGACCGACCACCTGCATCAATCGATAGTCATTTATCTCCTTCGCCGCATTGCCTTATATGGCCGAATACATGATCGTCGTAAAAATTCAACAGCTGCCCCTCCTGTTGTTTATACGTTCGGGCATGGTCCAGTGATGACGAATGTTGCTCTACGTCATGTTACTAATCAGTCGCTTGGCTATAGAACTCTGACGGATATTAACTGCACGCTCGACCTCGGTTCACTGCTTTGTACGTTTTGTTGAACCTAGTTAAGAAATCTCTTAGCCTCTTAACGAAAGAAAAAGAAACAGATATATGTGTGTGGCATACTTAAATTTTAACGCACTATATTAAGTGTAGTGATACATAAGTGCATGGTTTACGCAAAACCTTATCAATAGATGTACAGCAACTGTTAAAACCTCTGAACAGCCTTGAGCGATGTCATTTGGCAGGCCTAACAATGTGCGTCTACAATAGACAAGGCGAAAAGATGATTGTTGGCGGTAAGCTGAAGTGGAGGAAAGGAGCCACCCATAAAACGACGTCACGCCAATTTGGACGACTTTTGACCCCCTCTCCTTCGTCACACGTCGTCACAAAAGTCATGAACTCCTAAAAAATGACGTCACAAAGCTCTGACCCCAGAAAAACCAGATTCCAGAATGTCATATGCAAATTTTCTTATGATTATCAATGATTAAAACTGTAAAAATTCTTTTAACTATATCCAGTAGAATGGAAAAAAATGGAGAAAGTAGGCCCATGACTATTGCACTCATTATACATTCCACAAGATGAAAAGCGCTTTTAGAGTCATTTCATTTATAAAAGTGTTTAATAACATTAACTTGAAACAATCCAAGGTTTTATTGAGTGAAAGTTTTTAATAAAATTATGCATTTTGATGTTTGATATGATTTTGTGACGTCACATTTCGCCAACCCCTCACCCTCGTCACACATCGTCACAAATGTGTGACCCCTCCCCTGGGTGCGTGACGTTATTTATGGACGGCCCCTAAAGTTAAGTGGAAGTAAAATAAGTAGTGGTAATGTCAAGTCAGCGTAAAGTAAACAGATGTTAAGACATTGTCGTTGCGAGGTCATTTGTCGCCAGAATCCAAATACCAAATATCTGTCGAGACCAAACAGCCAACTCTATATCGAGGAAATATGACATTGCGACATTGGTGCTGTTTAGCACTCAGGGCCAACCGTTCATTAATTTCCTGTCAGTGTAGAATTTTACGCTATACAATTTAAAAAGGTAATAAGTGGCCCTTCTGATTCTGAAGGCCACAGACGACTAATTTTTCAAAGGAGGGTTTCGTGGAGGACAAGAAAGCTTGAGAGACGCAGGGTCGAATGGGTTAGGGTAGGAATCCCTAAACAATTGAGACTTCCATTTGTAGTGGAAAGTCTGTGTGGTGATAATGTATACAGAGGTCTAAGGCAGTAACAGTTGGTGAGTGATGGTGATTTATTAGGGGAAGGAACTGGGAATGTGCGGGAGGAACTGAAAATATGTGGAACTTTTTGAGGCGTTGGAAGGAACTGAGAAAATGCGCATGAAGGAAACGAAAGAAAGAGCCTGTTTCTCCAGCACTTTTTCTATTAAAATAACATCATGTCTAAGTATAGGCTTTGGTGAAGAGCATCGATCTGATCATCTGAATCAATACCACGCCATCTGGCTGTTGGCGCTCTTTAGTTGTGACCTGCGGCCAAAGACTACCGTAGCATAGGCCTATAATCATGAATCGACCCACCACGCAATCGCCTTTTTAAAAATTCAATCCTTTACAGACACCCAGACAACTGTAGCCTATATTATGCCTTCGTTCAAGGTCATAGTTCAAGTATTTTGTCAAGACCAGACATTGCTGGATGGTTTTTCGAAAGCGATATGTTGGCATGTGAGCAAATATTATCATTATGTTATCAATGCTTGGACATTGACCACGACATGAAACTCTATGCACAAAGGCCCAGCCATTATGCAAACATGATCTGAAGCAGTCTAGGCTGTTATGCCTAGTATAATCAAAAGCCTTTTTATCTCGAGGTCGTTGGATAAAATGCAGCAAACGCAACCTATCTATCACAAGACATCTGCATAACACCAATGGATGCAAATTCAATGCGAGGCGCGCGACGAAATAGGTTGACAATATAGGCCTATGGGCCTATCTAAACTCCAAAGACTTCTGCGGGTCGGATCTGTGGTGCAAGCCATCGCTCGATGGCGCGCCAAAACCCAATAGCCGACATTTCCCAGGCTATCAATAGGGCCTACTTGGATATTGACTAAACACTGCCAAGTTCAGTGCAGGCCTTTGGGGTGGCGAGGTCGGGCGACGAACGAGTTGGTTATACATGCATATAAAGCTGACATGCATAAACCATTTTCTTAATGTGAAAGGGGCACCCAGAAAAACTACGTCCCAGGGATCCAATGTTATTACTAATACCACGTTTCTGATGCAAGTTATAATTTACCGCCTGGGTGTGTAGGCCTACATTCAGCACGGGCCCTGGGCGACTAGGCCTACCTGGTGGGGCTAATGACTGATTTAAAAAATGTCTCAAATCGTTTTTCCGTGCAAAGCGAAACAAAGAAATAAATTACGACAGTCAAGCGTTATACGCTCGTAAGACAGGTCCCTGATGTTAGAAGATATTTATAAAGGATAGGCTTGTAGGCCTAAGCTCGCGTCCACAATGTTAATTATGGTCTGTAACATGCTTAATTTGCTATAGGCTACTTGTGATTATGGCGATGAGGTGGTTGAATTCATCAATGAGCATGGTTGAACGACTATTTAATTGACAGGTCTCTTCAAGTAACCACTCCTACGGTTCAGTCAGATGTAGCCTACTTCTCTCCCTTTCGTCTGAATACATTTTGTTGCCTTCACACTCAGCCATGTAAAGGAGACACGATTCTCGTTCAATGACTGTTATTCAGCGGTTCATGAAGTCTGCATTCTTGCGCTAGAGGCCTTTCGTTGTGGACTTATACTAATTAAAATCGCGACTGCGGTCATGAACCGAAAAGCCGCTGAAATTAAGGCATTTGAAGGAAATAATTCCAGATAAGGTCTGGCGCCAGAGAGCTTACAAACAAAACAATGATTTGCCCTTCAAATGTAAATGTTCATAGTAATATCTAGAATTCTGGATAATTGATGACTGCACTTCAATAGCGGCGGGTCGAGACCTATTCTTTTCAAGGACCTAGCCTATTGTGCTAAAGATCTTTAGAGGCAAGGATGCATAGGCCCTAATGTTCGAAGATTATTGGAGCGCAACGAGGGTGTGTGCGTACGCTATCAATAACAAACTGCCTATAGAGCCCTTGACCCAAACTTCTGCGCTGTCTCCTCATTCCTCTGTCTCCTCGTGTATCTTTTTCCTGGATATGTAATTATTGTCTCGTCCCATACAGGTCAACACAAACGCACGCTGACGCACCGACACGTCCGAGCGCGCGGTGATATAGACAAGGATACACAGCGCCACGCCCGACCAATCGCAGAGTGAGTATCCGCAACGTTTGAATTTGAAAACCGCCAGCTATGTCGCTGTCGTCAAGAAGCAACAACGCGTGAGATTCCAATTCGGTGACTAACTTATTTGTGATAAAAGGTTAAAGAGACGATTGGCGCCCGACAAGCCGGTATGCCAACTCCGCACCAAATACGGAAATTCGCCTACGAGCTAATCATTCGGTTGGCCAATAGTCGAGCAACATACATGCTGCGGGCCCTGTGAGTTTGATCGTAGGCCAAACATTGTTCTGGGGCCAGTCGTAGAGCACTGGCTGACGTAAGGGCGCAAGTGACTTAATACAAATAAGCGATTCAGATCGAGTCTAAAGATTCATAGTCCAGCGAGCAGTTGTTAGAGACGAGACGTAGCATTCTGAAGAGATAGGCGGATTTATGCGAACGCATTGCTAATCAAGATAACGTATTCGAGTGAGACTACATCAGTTCAGTGAAGGACATTTTAAGAATACTTTTTGTGACAGCCAAGACTTAGGAATAAGCTGTGCTCGATTTAACCGGTTGGGAAACATTCAATATTCGATATGGGAAAACTTACTTTCGGCGCCACAGGTAAGAGAGTTAGAAGAATTTTTAAAAGACATAGTTCTACGCATTATGTTTATACATAGTAGGGACATTTTACTTTTACTAGCCATGTCACATGTGAGTACATTTGACGGTCAACTTCAGTAAGGGACTCGTAAAAACTGTGAATGACTGCATTTTGAAGGGTGTGGGTAAAATGCGAACTGCGAGCCGGTAAGTAGAGTTTGGTTAGTAGAGTTTTGTACTATCACACAGTGACAGCGATTGACATAGATAATTTACTTCTTTTGATTTTAGGTTTTGTTGTAATTTTGAAGAGGCTAATTCAGTTGGGACCAGTTGAGAAGATATTCTTTTCACTGCAGATTATTTATTGTGACTGCCATGACTCGGGGATCAGTTATGAAATTCTCTTCTAGAGGGAGGTCAGTCATGAGGTTGCACTGAGAATCAGTGACATGGCTATTCGTGTGTTTTTTCAACGATGAAGATAATAACTTGATATAAGTTTTGAAAATGCTGATGTAATTGCAACTCAGGCTCAGCTGTGAATATATTCTCTATATTCATGCGAAATTCACAAAACGTTGCTTTCAAGCGACATAGTCGCCCTGGGAGGGTCGTCTTTTGTCATCTCTGTGACGTGTTAACGGTTGCAGGGGCATTCAGACAGGGAGTCCGGAGGCAAATGCCTCCAATTTCAAATGGGGGGGGGACACTTTATTGCATGTTAGGGGAGATATTTTTCCTTCCTGGCACTTGAAACTGGGGTTTGCCTCCATCACTCAGGGGGCCTCTCGTAGAAATTCTGTTATTGGGGATTGTGGTTTGGGGAATTTGCTAATCCTGTGGGGTGTTGCAATACTAATAATGTTCATATAGGTTGCCTGCAGACTAACCCCTTTAAGTGCATTTGAGACTAGTGTCTGGGCCAGCTAAGGTGCTAGAGCTTCAATTTTAAGCTTGCCCTCCAAGCCCCAAATTCACCAACTTAAGAACTGTTGGTTATACCAATGTCAATGATGTACACTGTCATTTATTTTAAAACAGTATAATCCTATTTAAAGTTTGCAATATGCAAAAAAATTGCAAAAATTGAACTCCGTTTTGCAGGACTCTCTTTCTGTTGAGGCCTTAAAGCTTCTTGGCTTAACTATAAAATCTAAATTTTTTGTTGTGATTTTGTGTTTTTGGTAGTTTGCTAATCCTGGGTCAAATACTGAGCTTATAGTCAAGTATGCATATAAAGAAGAAAATTATGTCTGTAACTAACTATGTATGCTCCACAAAAACATTTTATCAACTCGACCGATTGCTACAAAATTTTGCACGAATACTTTTAGCAGCAGAGATAAAGCATAGGGGGTTCTTGATCCGATGTTCCCAATTCTCGCCTTTAAGGAGGCATTTACAATATGTGCAGATACCTGCCAAAAGTTGCCAGTCATTTGCATATATTATAAATGCCTCCTTATAGACGAGCATGGGGAAGCAATGTTCAACAGATTTAAGAATTGTAGGGATTACCCGGGCTCCAGTGACTTCGAACAACTCTCTGTAAACACAAGTTTTCAATTACTAATTCTCAAGCACCCTTTGAGCAACATCATGCACACATGTATATCTGATCAATAATCATGCACACATAATGCATCTACTCAATGAGTATTCATCCATCCATATATCTCATATTCCATTCGTCTACATTCATAATTGGAGCACATCATTTGAGTGGTGCTAGATGCCAATAGAGCACACAGATGACAGATGTAATGAGTAAAGTTCCTTTTTCCTGCTTTTTACTGCTTTCCATTTCCATATACCTAATCCTTCCTTCCTGACAAACACTGAAGCTGGGTACTTAAGCTAGTATACTATATATATGTTTATGACTTCTCAATCAATGAGGTAACAAATCCAGATGGCAAAAATCAAAGTTCAAATCCATAATGTTATTGCTTAGAGCAACAGATGGATATGCAACATTGGTCAGATAATTGCACTGCATTTGCCAGAGTTGCATGATATTCATTCCGATGAAACACATGCGTATACGGTTTGCTCTGTAACTTTCAGAAATACCAGGATTTTGCTCTTTTCTTAAATTCTGACTTCAAGATCATTTGAATTTACTTTCTAACTGCAGCAAAAATCTATTGCTCAAAATTTCTCATTCAATGTTTTGAAATTTATGGTGGTCGAGACTAGGCAAGAATGAGTCATCACATCAAAGTATTTCCACATCCTGCCATCCCCTAAAATAAAATACGCTTCCATGTGCTTAAAAATGGCATAGGAATGTTAACAAAAGGACTCTGTCCCTAAATTTATCATCTGGGGACCACTGCAGTTGAGACCTAGGAGTGTATATAACTACTTGGACTGTCTTCACATGTTTCTGCTTGCATTTTCCTGTTTTTTTTAATGTGAACGCCAATTGATTGATGACTTCCAGAAAATATATACGGTTTTTCATGGGATAAGATAATGTTATCTATACATTTAGATCCTTTTTATTAACCTTATCTGTGGCCATATATAGTGTAACCTTTTGTAAGCGAATAAGATTCATCACAAAGTTCTGAAATAAAGAGCGTGATGTAAAACAGGGTCTAGGAAATGCAGTATTTTATTAAGCACACTGCAGTCTTTTGTGAAGACAGTGATCGTTTCATATAACTAGCAGAATGGAACAGAAAAGAATGCATGTAGGACAGCGATTCCCAGCCTGTGGCCCGTGGGCCAAAAGTGACCCACCAGGCCTCAAAAAGTGACCCTCAACCTATTAAGGATATAATACAAATATGTGCAAAAAATGAATATTTGACAGAATAATTATTATATTTTGTCGACGTTTAATACTAATCTAAAATGATTTAACCATAATTTATCCACGTGTACGTGTTCTAAAATAAAAAATCTGTTAAAATTTTAAATAATTTTTTTGAGACCTTGTGGCCTATCATGTCCTTCAACTAAATAGAAGTGACCCTAAGTCGAAAAGGTTGGGAGCCACTGGTGTAAAACGAGCAGAAATTGAGTATTGCAGCTGTAAACATAATATGTCCTGCTTGTTTGAGAGTGGAAAATCTGAATTTTTGCTTCTGTGACAAGTTTGTTGGTACTATTGCTGATGTAGGCTTGTCGTATCAGTGTGACAAGGTTGAGGTCAAAGTTGATGGTGCACCGAAGTGTCCTCGATGCAATGACCGAGTTTACTTCAACGAAGAGAAGAAGGCGCTTGGGAAGACGTGGCACAAGCGGTGCTTCACATGTAGTAAGATCATCAACTATCTTCTCATCATTATGTTGTCATCATCAATTATATTGTCATTTTAGCTGTCGTCACTGCATTCAATATATGTCCTCACAGCTTAATGTCATCATTCTCTTCTCCTCTTTCTCATACTCCTTTTAGTCAGATTTTGTCAGAAGTATAATCATCATGTGTCATCCCTTCACATCTTTGTGTCACTTCGATCATCCATAATTCTCATGATCAGGTTAAGCTGCTTCATCTGCATGAGATGTCAGCAGGAGTGTATATTCCCTTTATGAACTTAGAAGTTCTTTGAACTTAAATTAATATGTGTATTGCCTGTTTATTGTTATGGACAGACCCGTACAGAGATGACCTAACTGACATCTTTTGCCTTTGAACTAACATTCCACTAGGTACTAAGCCTGGCTGTTGAAAGGAAACATGACATCTCTGATGCTGGCATCAGGATCCTGTATTGTGTTTGGACTTTGGTATATTTGGCGACCAATATGAACTAATTATGATGATCAGCCTGACAATTCCAATTTATGGTAATCAGTAGCATTCTAGTCATGTCTGTTTAAAACTGATACCAATGAGGATGGAATGTTACTAGACATATTTATTGCACACAGTAGCCTTACAGCTGGTTTGACCATTTAATAGAACAATGCTCAGATAAAAGTTCTCTTCTATCTCTTGCACTATGTCTGAGTATTCTAGCCACATCCTATTACAGTGCTCATGCCAAAGAATACCAGCCCTAAGACTAGATAATGGAGGAGGGTGACGTTAATCATCTTTATTGTGGCAGTGTGGCTAAACCAACCAATGAACGCAGATAGACAATTGGACATGCTGAGGAATGTTCTTATTTTGCCGCTGGCCACCCACAATACCATTTCCTAAACAACCTCCTTATTAGTTGAATGACATCCATTAATTGCACATGAGTGTGGTAATTATCTCAGGGTGACATGTAATTGTCAGAAGTGCCTTGCATTAATGTTGTATGGCCAAGCACTTATGAATAATATACTGTAGAGTTTAAGCAATGTTAATGTCCTGGATATATAGAAGGATGGGTGGATAGATTTTCTACAGACAAGATATCATCTGTCTGATTTTTCATAAGATTCTGTTTATGTCTCTGTCTTTAGCCAAGTGCAGCAAGGGACTGGACAGTACCAACTACAATCAGAACAATGATGATGTCTTGTGCACCGCTTGCTACCGTAAGACCTGTGGTCCTCGCGTCTATGGGTACGTGTCGGGGGCCTCTCTTCCGACGACCCTCGACGTAGAGCAGGCCGGCCATGCCTCTCCTTCTGCCTCATCATCATCCTGCTCCAGTCCTACACCTGAGTCCGGTCCTCCCCAACATGCCAGAACTTCGTCTGTGTCCAGCATCAACCGTGATGACCCACAGTGCTGTCCCAGTTGTGGAAAGAGGGTCTACTTTGCAGAGGAGGTGAAGGTTATGAAGAGGAAGTGGCACAGGCTTTGTTTCAAATGTCGTAAGTCATCCACATTCGATGCTATCTTCTGTCACCACAAGATGCTAGATGACATAGAGATGAATTTGTTGCTTTTCAGTACAGCACAGTGTCTCAATAACTGTGTTGATTTTAGCTTGCTGAGGTATCAAATAGCCAGACAGTGTGCCTAGACAATACTGATTTGATAAGGTACCGTTTCTGGGACAGTGTTTGAGAGGGATGAAGGATAAGGTATATGGAAAGTAGCGAAAAGCAGGAAAAAGGAACTTTACTCATTACATCTGTCATCTGTGTGCTCTATTGGCATCTAGCACCACTCAAATGATGTGCTCCAATTATGAATGTAGATGAATGGAATATGAGATATATGGATGGATGAATACTCATTGAGTAGATGCATTATGTGTGCATGATTATTGATCAGATATACATGTGTGCATGATGTTGCTCAAAGGGTGCTTGAGAATTTGTAATTGAAAACTTGTGTTTACAGAGAGTTGTTCAAAGTCACTGGAGCCAGGTCGTTGCAGTGTGCATGAGAAACAGATCTACTGCCAGTCGTGCTATGGGAGAATGTTTGGACCACGTGGCTATGGATATGCCGGAGGAAGCGGATCACTGCTGCTGTCCGAAGTGAACGACCCCTGGGCCACGACACCATCACCATCATACAGGGACAACAATGTTGCTCACCTCCAGTACTCACTCGACAACGCCCAACCGCTCTTCACAAACCACAATAGGTTAGTCCCATAATTTCAGATAAGTGGATAATTACGCGTGGCTTCATGTTTATCACTTTGCGTATAGCTGGCATATAAAAAGTGACTGATGCACACATTCTTAATTATGCATGACATGTTAGGCTTTTAGACCATGCTATATTATGCATTAATAGCCCTAAAGGATTCATTATCATTTCTATACTGTGAATAGTCAAATGCTCTTATGACAAGAGGCTATAATGTTTTTATTATGGCTTATTTACATACCATTTAGCATTGTGAAAGTATGTAGGAAATAGTGTTGCTAATGCATTCTGGCTGGCCTATTTTTGAGTCATTGTCACATGTCCATCATTTGAACAAATAGTTATTCACTTTGCCCTTATGATGATGACTGATAGTCGTGACGTTATAATTATAATTCTGACGCACAATTCCTGTCGCAGTCTAAACTGGTGTCTAATTTGTTAGGTTGAGCTTTCAGGATTAATTATGAAAATTACCAAATTGGGAAGTTTACAGCAGTAATCAAAATGATTTTTATTTTTTCCCTGTTGCCAATATAGAGGCGGAGAAGTATTTACTCCAGAACCAGAATGCTTTGAGCCGACTGAGCCAATCCGAGGAACTCAAGAGTGGACTGAATCGGTCTTCGCCGTGCCTTCGTCGGCTCTCCCGGCAACAGTTGTACCGCCACGATCTAACCCCGGTCACTATGCACCCCCGGCACCTGCCTACGCACCTCTTGGTCACTCATCCGGTGGACGCGGTTACTACACCAATGAGCAGCCCAACTACTAAAGAGTGATACTGATTGCTTGGGTCTGATAATTCAATTGTGTGGCGGGCATGTTGCGTTGATAAAGAGAACAACAAGGAGCACTGCATTGTGTGTCCATTTATTCGGTGTTTACAATAAACTTTATTTCCAAGAATAATGTACAGATGTATAATTATTTCTTACATATACTTTTGATTCGAGTTCACCAGCGACAGTATAAGTGGTTGTACATCCATTCCTTTCTAACGATGAGTAACTGCAGTAGGGATGAACCCCGAATATTGTATTGTATTTTTAGATTTATATAGTGTCAATTTCCTGCCAAGTACCGAGTTTTACGAGTTAAGTTGTACTGAGTCCGAGTTTTGAATATTTTAAAGATCCAACTCTCTGGATTTTTATTTGGCAGTTTGAGCAATTTTTATGATTTTTTATATTTTTGCCTTAGTTTACACTAGGAAGTAGTAACTAGTAAGACTTAGTACTACTAATAACAATCTATGTGTTTATAGTCTGATTGATTATCGTTTTGTAAATAAAAAAATCAAATTTTCGTTTTCAAAACAGAAAGTCGGAAAGCCGATTTTGATTTAAACTTGATGCCATTGTTTGTCCGAGTCCAAGTAATGCAGGGTACTGTGAAACTTGGCTGAGCTGAGTTTCCGAGCAGAGTTTGTTTCAGTTCATTCCTAAACAGCAGTTGCAGTGTTGAGCTACAACTACATCCAAGCATGTATTGGCTATTAGGATAAAATTCAAGCAGCACAGGTAAAGGAGCAGTGATTCTATTAACCCGTTTATGACCAGCATTATTGATTATGTCTTATCTTTTACTGCGTGCAGGTCTTTAAATGGTTAAACACATTGGCGATTTGTACTAGATTTAAATGGTCTGTTGGTCACTATTTGTTTTCTATTTAATGAAATGTTTGTAGATAAGTTTTACCAGGTAGGGTATGGATGTGAAAAATGACACCTTTTGTTGTTGGCTGCTGTGGGCAATGGGCATAGAACCCATTTTCAATAGGTGCGTACTTGTATGTTTAAGATAGTTTATCTTGTTATTAGGTACCTTGTTTACTTGGTGTTCTGCTTTGTCAACATAATTTTATTTTAAGTCAGTATTGCATTTTTGGGCAAATCTAAGAAAAGCATATGTGAGAGTGGATGGAAGCAGCTCTAGGACGTTAAGATAATGAATGTTTAGCTTGACACACAGACAGGAGGATGGAAACAGAGTTGAAGGAGCTTGGTTTAGGAATGGCGACAAACATTTTCCAGGGAATGTTGTATAAAAAATAATTTTTCAAGCTGTATGACTTCTAATAATGATTTCTACTTTAAGTGTAGATCTATCTTTAATAGTAGTAATAATGTCTGTTAATTGTGTGGATATTACATTCAATTGAAGCAATTGATTGACTTGTCTTCTCTGATGTCATCTATTGTACTGTTCTATGTCTTCTATGAGACCTAATGTGCAGACATGAAAGGCGTTAAACAAGAATACTGGTCATTTCCCAATATCTAGGTAGTCCAAGGTAGTGAATAGCATCCTCACACTGGACCATTGGATAGGCTCCATCCATATAATTATTATGTATGGAAAAAATATATTTTCCTACCCATCCCCATTGTACCTTATGGATTTAGCCAAATGTGTACATGAACTAAGCCTCTAGCCCTCCTTTTGCAAAAGTTATATAGCTAAAAGTCAGAGGGATCTACACCATAGAAACCGTGAAGCAAATCCTCCATCCAAAAAGTAATGGGGGAAGATCTCATTGAGAAATTAAGTGGGAAAATTAATTTTTGAAGTATTATACCATTAAAAATCTTGAGTTTTTTGCAGTTGAGCCATTCTGTTTTATTCTACAGTGTCAACGTGTGCACCATTAACATAGTTCAATCCTTGAATAATATCAGTTTGTCTGTCAGTCAAAATTTAATTATGTTAAACATTTTTAAAAATCCAGATTTCAGTTGCATTTCAAAAGAATAAATTACTATTCATCAGTCTATAATTCTGTTTGAAGCCATTCAAGCAAATTGCAAACAATTGCATCACTTGTAATTCTAAATCTATTTCATTAACAGACTTTGTCATAACCTCAGATGACTATACTTGTATATAAGTATGCAAAATTACACTGGCTTCTATTCCGTTTGTAGGTAGGTCTTGGTCAAAGTGGGATATAAGTCTTGAGTCAAAACTGGCTTGGCATGCTTCTAGTAACTTGTACAATATGCTTTCACCTTTAGTAGGAGGCTTAATCTGTCCTCCAATATTTTATTAGGGTGTTCAGCTCACGCCACACTCTATTTGTTCTGCATCTAAATGCAAGGATCGATATTTGACACGTCCATAAATTCAGATATGTATGATTCGTCCTGTCCATAAACCTATAAGGATTGATATAGACCCTTTGTAAATTTAAGTTTTATCCATCGAGCAAAGATGTCAGTTCACATAGTCTGTCAACTGACCTATCTCGGCTTCTTGCTCGAGCACTTGTTGTATATACTTGTACTGATAATGTCTTTACAGTCGTTCAGTGGCCAATTGACCTTTGTTGTGTTGAATTCTCAGGGAGTTCTTCGGTATCTAATGCAAAACATTCTGTTTGCTTTGCTGTCTTTAAGTTCTAGGCTTAACTTCTTTAACCACAGCATAACTTCTGGTTTCTGTTACTCGAGGAATTCGATCGGACCATCAAAAGATTGTGATTTTTTTGGTGCAATTTGTCTTGAATTGACCATCGATTTATCCTTGGGCGTTGTAATGATGGTGCTATAGAAGTAAGATAAGATTAGTTTAGATCTATAAACTTAATGATCAATATATTTCGTCCTTTCGATAAACTTATTGAGATCGATATGCACCATATATCTACAGATTGAGAGATTCATAATAACTGTGTGCTCCGAATGACCTCTTGTGCATTGTAGACCTATGTTCTCTGGCAAGATCAACGCCTTGTTTGACCTAGCCTATTTGGTACATATATATGCAATGCATAGGCGTAATTTTCGGAGAGTACAAGGAGTACCCGTACCTCAATTTTTTAACTCGTGGGTATTGTACCCTACTTTAGGTCTTAGGCGGCTTAGCCCATATGTATAGGGCCAAGCGGAATTTTTTGGAAGGTACAAGGAGTAGGCTACTTTTTGAACTGGAGGTTACCATACTCTACTTTTCACACCTAAAGACAAACAACAATCAGGTCTACTTGATAGTGACCATCATAGCCATCTTTAGTGATGTTATTGTTATTCGACATTGAATATAAACGACGCCATAAGGGGTAAAAACCTGGGACTATCCATATTTGTCTCAAGGCAAACGGTGGAAAAATGTGTGCCTATCACATTCTCGACCAGAGGTACACTTCTGCGTAGGGTTATAGGCCTATATTATACATGGGCCTATAACCGTATAGGCGATGACAGGCAGCGTAAATTCCGCAACACAGGAAATACTGGAAATGGGATCAAAGTTGCAGTGACACCTAAGATCTTCGACCCATGGTCATGATGATGATGATGATTATGATGATGACCACCACGATGGTGGTGGTGATGATGATGATGATGATTATTGGTATCAATCAACGTCAGCGAAAACAAATTGAGGCGCAATAATCAGGTCAATACATTTAAAATCTTTCCACGGTTAGTGATATAAAAAAGGCAGTCTACTTGCATGGTCACTTATGATAATGTAAGTTTATAGCTGTGATCTGTGAACAACATGACAACAAGCGCGACATAGCATAATGTAGGCCTATATATGCCTACGTGCAGACACGGCGACAGAGTTTCAAATCTAGGTTCAGTTTATGGCTTAAATGTTGTGCTTTCTGATAGGCCTAAAGTGTGCAGCTGACAATGCTGAGTGTATTTTACTTGATTCGAACAAACATCATTTGCATCGCTGGCTGTAGTTGGTTATTGGCCTAGTTACTGTAGGCCTAGATTTAAAAACAACGAATAAGTCACGCGGAGCATAGGCTAGTATTCATCCATATATTACGTACGCAAAGAAGTCGGATTTTCGGACCCTCTGCCCTCTGTTGCACCGCGTACATTTCGTGGACCTCTATACTACCATGCGCACGTACATCTTAGCTCTAACCACCCCTCCCCCATTGCAAAGGTTAAATGGCTATAACCATCTATAAGACATTGATTTTACCACAGGCTATTCATCTTTGTTAAGCATCATATTTAACAGCTTAACTTTGTTAACAATTATGAAGAATTATAACAATAACAACACTTGCATTTGAAACCGTTTTAATGTTTCATAAAGTTGATTAAGCAGGACCATAGTCTGTGATTAGGTTTACAGTTCTGATTTTCATATTCTGTATTGTGGGCGTCATACCTAGACAACTATATTTGCATACGTAGGCCTACATATTTTCTGGACCCCCTCTCCCACCATACGCACCCGTATGCAAAATGGTCGAAATTTGGAACCCCCTCCACCCCGCTGCGTACGTAATATGTGGACGGCTCCCTATCAGGCAACACGGAGCGTGAGTAAGGCAGCTAAGCTGTCAAAAAATGTTGAAATCACGACTCTGGTACCCGTCGATCCGCGCGGTCGGGTACTCAACGCGCGGATATTTTGTTAGGAAATGTAGGGAACTGCGCATTTTTACGGATTGTCGGGCATTGTTTGCGTACGTAGTATATCGATTTCATTGCCCGAGCAGTCAGCCAATATGGAATATATCTGGCGTAGGCCTATGTTCATGTAAAATCGCGCATTTTTACGCAATTTCGGGTACTCGAAAGCCGATTTCATTACCCGGGTAGTCAGCCTCGGTCGGGTACCCGGGTACCCGTTGACGTCTTTAATCGTGACTTAGGTCATGCAACTTAACGAGTGCCCAGTAGCAGATCTACATAAAAATATTCGTTGGGTAAATAATAATAAACTTGATGATGATGATGGCGATGACGATGACGACGACGACGACGATGGTGACAATGATAATAATAGAAATGATAGCAATAATCATAATCATAGGCCTATATAAATAATAATGATAATAATAATAATGATAATAATAATAATGATAATAATAATAATGATAATAATAATAATGATTATGTAAGCCTATCATGGGCAGCACAGGCTAACAATGAACTCGTAATTCCCCGAATAGTTTACCATAATGAAGTGAGCGCCACAAGCGTTGGACCTATTTGCTAATAGTTGATGTGTTTTTTGTCAAAATATCGATCGTTTTATGTTTTACCTGATCCAACTACAGGCAGATAAGCTGTCTATTTCATATAAAGTGAGCGTTCAACTCGCATCATAAAAGACTACATGGACCTATATATAATGACTTAAGTGCTTAACGCTTTGTTGAACGCTCGAACGGCGAAACAGTCGCCTGAGAAAATGTTGCTAAAACAGTAGTGTAGTAATAAGATTGCTGAATAATGATTGACAACAAGGATGCATAGGCCTAAAAGAAAAGAATTACTGAAGATAAGGTAAAATAAGAATCTGAAGAAACAAATAAAAAGTCTTTGATAGGCCTATCGAGTGTAGTGCTCTAGGCCTAGGCCTATGGATCGGAAACGTGGGCCATGAGGAAGGAAGATATCAACAGTTTGGAGGCCATTGAGACACGAATAATTATGGCGAAGGGAAGTGGAGAGAGTCAGTTGGATGGAACGCATTACAAATGAAATGATAGGGCCTACTACAAATGTTAGACGAAGAATTCCTATTAGGAATTATTAGGAATTAGAATTCCTATTAGGAATTATTAGGAATTAGAATTCCTATCAGGAATAATAGAAGCAGTCAGAGGAAATGTTGGCCAACATTGGCTAATGACAGGAGAATCTCGGGAAACGTGACGAATGGCAACATTGTACGATGCACGTGATCAACATCGGTGCCGTAATTGGATACTGATTGATGACGTAAAGTCAATGGCCATGGCAACGCGTGCAGGAATCTATGAGGTCGTTGATGTCGACAGGCGCCTGTTTGGTTTCAAATTAATATTTCTTCCTAAATGCTCCTTTGAAAGTTCGATATTTAAATTCTTTTCGACATGCAGGCCTAGTTAGCTAAAGCGCTCCTTGTTATCGAAATGTCCGAAAGAAAGGAGCTGACAGACGGTGAGTAAACGAATGGCATTGTTAAAGCTGAATGATAAAAATTTGATGTGACTTATTTCGTTGATAGCCTAAAAACAACTTCAACCACAATAATGATACACGGAATTGGCCTAAAGATTTGAAATGATTTAGCCTACGGAATTTGAATGTAGGCCTACTAGGCTATTTGTCCAAACATATTGAACAATGCAAAGAAAGCGGCCGTTCGTAAAACCTGTAGGCCTAATCGTTTGATAAAAATACAAGCACTCTAATTCAGTGGAGTGTTGCATTGTATCCAAGGAATCTATTATCTAGATTAGCAGTAGGTCTATACAGCATAATATTGTTATGTTGATACGTGCAGGGTGCACGCATAATGCATTCATAGGTCTATGTAGACAACTTGCAGTGTTTTCATGATATTTAATCCAACTTCGAACTGAAGACGTGGCATGAACATACGGCCGAGGTATTTAATTTCAGATTCTTGCACCTTTAATATAGTAAGTTCATAAGAGAACACTAGGCTGATTTTTCTTCCTTTTAAGTGATTTCGATCATTTGGTAATAATTATGAAGTTGATTGAGGTTTCAGCAAATAAAATATAGGGGCCTAAGTGACGATCGGATGTCAACTTTATTATGGCAATCGTGACGGGTAAGCCAGCATCGAAATGAAAATGTAGAGTGAAGATACGATCAAGGTATTTAAATTCAAATTCTTATAGGACAACTTTATAGCTTGTTCATAGGCCTACTAGAAAACTGTAAGTAGATTCCTTTCGCTTTTAATTGGTCTCGGTCTTATGGCAATTTAAAGTTGAATGATGTTTTCAGAAAATCAAAAAGTGAAGATTGAAAAGCAACTTTATTAAGGCCATCAAGAATGCAAGCCGATCTTCAAGGCCAAGAACTCAAGATATGGAGTGAAGATACGATTGAGGTATTTAAAATTAGAGAACACTAGGTATACATTCTTTTGCCTTTTAAGTGGATTCGATCTTATGGTAGGCCCTAGTGTATAGTAGGTTTATAAGAGATAACTAGGTAACTTCTGCTCGATTTTCGTTGGTCTGAATCTTATGGCAATTTAGGGCCTATAGTTGAAAGATGTTTTCAGAAAATCAAAAAAGTGAAGATTGAAAATCAGCTTTATTAGGCCATCAAGAATACAACGCCATCTTAAAAGTCAAGATATGGAGTGAAAATACGATCGAAGTAGGCCTATTTAAATGCAAAGGGTTCTACCTCATAGTAAGTTTATAAGAGCACGCTAGGTACATTCATCTAGCTTTTCGTTGCTTTCGAACAGATGGCAATTAAAAGTTGAAAAATGTTTCCAGAAAAATAAAATTAGTGAAGATTGTATGTCAACTTTATTATCGCCATGAAGAATGAGCCATATTCAAAGTCAAAATATGGAGTGAAGATATATGTACGAGCGAGGTATGTAACTTCTGATTCTTCTACCTCACAGTACGGAGCAGGGCGTTTTGGAGCAGCGCCGTTTTGGCGCAGGTATCTGACGCAATCTACAATGTAAAATGAAGCATGATCGTTGAAGATAATTATGCTGAACTGGGAAGTGGAATGATGAAAAGAAACATGCTTAAACAGAGAAGGATGGATATGAGAATCTACTTGCCGTGGAACCATTTTTGTTCACAATCTTTTCATCAGTCCCGTTTCCAATTAAACTGCATTAATTAAACTGTGAAGGGGTTCAGGATCCCTCCTGTGAAGAGGCAATGGATTCCGCCTTTATAAAGGTGATTGATCCCGGCTGTGAAGAGGCTCAGGATCCCGCCTGTGAGGAGTCGATGGATCCGCCTGTGAAGAGGCGATGGATTCCGCCTGTGAAGAGGCACTGGATCCCGTCTGTGAAAAGGCAATGGATCGCGCCTGTGTTGAGGCACTGGATGACGCCTGTGAAGAGGCGATGGACCCAGCCTCTGAAGAGGCAATGGATCCCGCCTGTGAAGAGGCAATGGATCCCGCCTGTTAAGAGGCTCTATCCTGCCAGTGAAGAGACAATGGATCCCGCCTGTGAAGAGGCAATGGATCGCGCCTGTGTTGAGGCACTGGATGACGCCTGTGAAGAGGCGATGGACCCAGCTTGTGAAGAAGCTCTGGATCCAGCCTGAGATGAGGCTATGGATCCGCTAGTGAAGAGGAGATGGATTCCTCCTTTATAAAGGTGATTGATCCCGGCTGTGAAGAGGCGTTGGATCCCACCTGTGAAGAGGCTCAGGATCCCGCCTATGAGGACTGATGGATCCGCCTGTGAAGAGGTGATGGATTCCGCCTGTGAATAGGCGATGGATTCCGCCTTTATAAAGGTGGTAGACCCCGGCTGCGAAGAGGCCTTGGACCCCGCCTGGGAAGGGGCGCTGGATCCCGCCTGTGAAGAGACAAAAGATCCTGCCTGTAATGATGGAAGAGGGGACTGCGTTATGAAAAACGGCGATGTCAAGTTTATAACTTTAATGAACAATATAATATAATGTCAAATGCTGTATAAACTAAAATTGCGAACACTATAGCTATAGATATGAACAGTATATATAAAGACAAACATTATAGGCCTATCAACAGTAGTAAATATATATATGTATAGACAGAGACTGACAGACAGTAGGCACAGCCAAGTGAATCAGCTTGGGCGAGTGGGCTGAGACAGTTGGAGAGACGGGCATTATGACCAAATATGGCTGAGGCAAGAGCGAATGCCGGGCTAGGATAGGTTAAAAAGACCGGGTCCGGAGGAAGAGCGGTGGGCTGAGCGCCTGAGAGATTTGATGTAAGATGACCAAATAAGGATACAATCGGGAGAAATAACCAAATAAGGATAGACATGAGGTAGAAGGACCATAATGGGAGGATGCAAGAAAGGGTATAAAAGATGGGAGAAATTGAGAGTCGGGATTCACTCTCAGAAGGCGTCAGGTGCACGACAGAGGACGTCATCAACTGCAGGAGGAATCTGCTCTCGAGGAAGCGACTGGAAACGACAGATGACCAAGACGATAGAGATAGGTCTGGTTAAGGTCGACAGTCTGAGAGTGATGAGGAACGTTAGTGAAGTAGCAGGCTAAGTTGTTCCATGTTAATATATTTTGAAGTTAACCTAAATAATAAGAATAATAATCAGAAAGAGACTCTGGTGTCAATAATTGATGAATTATAAAGGTGATAGATTCCGAATGTTAAGAAGCCTTGGACCCCGCCTGGGAAGGTGCGCTGTATCCCGCCTCTGATGAGGCAAACGATCCAGTCTTTGAATAGGCTATGGACCCCGCCTGTGAAGGGGCTCCACCCTGCCTGTGAAGGAGGAAATGAATCGTGCCTGTGTTGAGGCTCTGGATGACCACTGTGAAGAGGCAATGGAACCCTCCCGTGAAGAGGCACTGGATCACGGATACCGCCTGTGAAGAGACGATGGATTTGCCTTCGAAGTGGCGATGGATTCCGCCTTTATCGAGGTGATGGCTCCCGGTTGTGAAAAGGCCTTCGATCCCGCCAGAGAAGAGGGGTTGGATCGCTTCTGTGCAGAGGCTCAGGATCCCGCATGTGAGGAGGCACTATGTGCAGCATTCAAGTGGTGATGGACCGCGCGTGTGAAGAGTCTTTGGATCCTGCCTGTGAAGAGGCAGTGGATCCCGATTGTGAAATTCAATGGATCCCGCCTGTGAAGAGTCGATGGATTCCGACTGAGAAGAGACGTTGGTCCCGCCGTTATAAAGGTGGTGGATCCCGCATGTGAAGAGGATCCCTTTTGAGAAGAGGCGATGGACCCTGCCTTTTTAAAGGTGGTGGTTGATTCTGCCTGTGAAGAGGCCTTGGGTCCCGCCTGTGAAGAGGCGATGGATCTCGCCTGTGAGCAGGCAATGGATCCCGCCTGTCAAGAGGAAATGGTCACTCCTGTGAAGAGGCTCTGGATCCCGACTGAGAAGAGACGATGGACCCCGCCTATATAAAGGTGGTGGATCCCGCCTGTGAAGAGCGATGTACCCCGCCTTTATAAAGGTGGTGGATATATGGTATATATAAAGGCCTCTTCCCGCCTGTGAAGAGGCCTTGGATCCCGCATGAGAAGAGGCGGTGGATCCCGCCTGTAAAGAGGCAATAAATCCTGCCAATCAAGAGGCAATGAATCCCGCCTGTGAAGAGGCACTGAATCTCGCCCGTGAAGAGCCTCTGGACCCCGCGTGTGTTGAGGCACTGTATGACGCCTGTGACTAGGCACTGGAGCTCGCATGTGAAGAGGCACATAATCCTGCCTGTGAAGAGGCGATGGACCCCACCTGTAAAAAGGCTCTATCCCGCCAGCGAAAATGCAATAGATTTTGCCTCTGAAGAGGTGTTAGTTTACGCCTATATAAAGGAGATGGATATCGGCTGTGAAAAGGCCTTCGATCCCGCCTGGGAAGAGGCGTTGGATCGCACCTGTCAAAAGGCTCATGATCCCGCATGTGAGGAGGCACTATGTGCAGCATTCAAGTGGCGATGTACCGCGCCTGTGAAGAGGCTTTTATCCTGCCTGTGAAGAGGCGATGGATTGCGACTGAGAAGAGACGATGGACCGGCCTTTATAAAGGTGGTGTATCCCGCCTGTGAAGAGGCCTTGGATCCCCCCTGTGAAGAGGCAGTGGATCCCGATTGTGAAATTCAATGGATCCCGCCTGTGAAGAGTCGATGGATTCCGACTGAGAAGAGACGTTGGTCCCGCCGTTATAAAGGTGGTGGATCCCGCATGTGAAGAGGCCATGGATCCTGCCTGTGATGAGGCAATGGATCCAGCATGTGAAGAGGCAATGGATCCCGTCTGTGAAGAGGCGCTATGTCCAGCTTTTGAAGAGGCGATGGATCCCGCCTGTCGAGTGGCTCTTTGTCCAGCCTTTCAAATAGCGATGCACCCCGCCTGTGAAGAGGCGATGGATCCCTTTTGAGAAGAGGCGATGGACCCTGCCTTTTTAAAGGTGGTGGATGATTCTGCCTGTGAAGAGGTCTTGGGTCCCGCCTGTGAAGAGGCGATGGATCCCGCCTGTCAAGAGGAAATGGATCCTGTTTGTGAGGAGCCACTATGTCTAGCATTTGAAGAGGCGACGGACCCCGTCTATGTCCAGCTTCTTAAGAGGCGTTGGATCCCGCCTGTCGAGTGGCACTATGTCCAGCCTTTGACGTGGCGATGCACCCAGCCTGTGAAGAGGCTTTGGATCCCGCCTGTGAAGAAGCGCCATCTTGTCTGTGAAGAGGCTCTGGATCCCGCCTGTGAAGAGGCGATGGACCCCGACTGTTAAGAAGCTCTTGATACCGCCTGTGAAGAAGCTATGGATCCGCCTGTGAAGAGGCAATGGATCCCGCCTGTGAATATTTAATGGATGCAGCCTGGAAGAGGCACCATATCCAGCTTTTGAAGAAGCGATGGACCCCACCTGTGAAGAGGCTGTATCCTGCATGTGATGAGGCAATGGATCTGGCTCGGGAAGAGCCAATGGATCCTGCCTGTGAGGAGGCAATATGTATAATCTTCAACTTTCTTTTTCTTCAGTTAAAATTACCGAACGCCAAGGATCGTGACACGTCTTCTTTCTTTTCAGAATTTTCTTTATTCAGTGCCTAAATTGGTGTAAAAATTAAAACATAAAACGGCCTGCCGTGTCCTTCGGAAGTCAGAGCAGGAACTGTCCGATTACAAGCAATCAACCGTCTAATCAATACATTTTGTCATCCACCTTATTCGCCCCTAACCGCCCTACCAAACAGTCACATTACTTGCTTGCACCTTAAGTGTTTGAATAAACAATATTTAACAAACATAGACTGACATTTATCTTTCCCCTTCTTCTGGATTTTGGCATAAACGAAATTTGACAAAATCATACATATTTACATTCTTGACATATAATCTGCTTTTATGTTCAAACTCCCTTTTTTGTACTTAATTTCAATGTCAAACATTTGAAGTGCTAAAGGCCATCGAACTAACTTAGCTGACTTTGCCATAGTCTCTGTAATATATGTCAATGGATTATGATCTGTAAAAATAATAATTTTTGACCCAATTACAATTTCTTTAAATTTATCCAAAGACCAAATTATTGCATAAGCCTTTTTTCTATTGTAGCCTATCTGGTCTGCGTATCCGTCAATTTCTTACTAATAAATGACAAGGGTCTCTCTATCTCTTGATCATCCTTTTGACTTAATACAGCCCCTACAGCATAGTCGCTACTACCACAACACAAGGAAAATGGTCTTCCCACTTCAAACACATATAGCGTAACATCATTTCTTACTGCCTCCTTCAACGTATCTAATGCCTGCTGTAATGTTTTGTTCCAAGAAATCGGATCTTTTGCTCGTTGGTTAGTCAAATCCGTCAGCGGTTTAGCAATATTAGCAAAGTTTTTTATAAACACACGGTAGAAATTAAAAAAGCCTAACAGTTGTTTATCCTGTTTTCTAGGTTTTGGTATTGGGATATTAATCAAACTTTCCATTCTTTGTGGATTCATGCGTAAATGACTAGATCCAACAATATGATCTATGAATTGTACTTCATGCTTGCCAAATAAACATTTGTTTAAATTCAATGTCACATTTTGTTTACGTAATTCCATCAACACTAACTCAAAAATTTTTAAATGATGCTTCCATTCGCTTGACAATACCGCTATATATCATCCACATATGGTTCTGTAAATTCATTAACCGGTTTTAAGACTAAATTTATAGCCTAGACAAAAGTTCTTCCCGAGTTAATAAAACCAAATGGGACTCTCGTGAATTCATACAAACCACTATGAGTTACAAATGCTGTCTTCCACTGATCATCGGTTTTGACCGGACAGGTCCAGTATGCGCTCCGACAATCTAATACTGAAATGATCTTAGCCTTACCAACTCTATTCAGTACATCTTTTACATTTGGCGTTGGATATTTACATTCAACAGTACATGCATTCAAATAACGATAATCACATGCTAATCGTAAAGAATCGTCTTTTTTTTTAACCACAACTAATGGACTGGCCATGAGACTAGACGAATGTCTGATGATTCCATGTTTTATCATCTGTTGTATCTGTCGATCAACTTCCTCTCGATAAATAAAAGGTATCCGATACGCCTTAAATTCCTTTACACGAAAGTCTGGTTTCAAATTAATTTCGTGTTCTACCAACGTACAAAATCTTGGTTGCTTTGAAAATCGATCTGCAAATCGGTTTAGCACTTCGAGTAATTCCGTCTTCTGCAAATTATCCAAATGAGATATTTGATCCCGTTTCAAATGAATCACTCCAACATCCTCTGTTTTTCCATAGTTGTTGATAACTCCAAAATATTTCCAAATTCCTGATCCTCGTCCACAATTAATCCGCAACCAAGTGATCTAGCAATAAACTTTCGTATCTTATTTGCATGTATTATTTTCCGATTTCCATCTCCCATATCAACTAAATAAGAATACTTTGATCTCTTTTGTATTATCGAACAAGGACCATGCCATCTTGATAACAACTTACTGGTAGATGTGGGATAAAGCACAATTACTTCAGCTCCTACTGAAAACTTATTATCTTTTGCCTTTTTATTGTAATGATTAGTATATTGTAATTGTTTTTCACGAGTATGTTCTTCTGCATATGTCATACAATTTTGAGATTTTCTTTTAACTCCTGCAAATACCTTTCTATTTTCACTTTCAAATTTGGCGGTGACTCAATTTCTTTTGTCCAAACTTCTTTTGAAATCGTCAGTGGTCCTCTCAGAACTTTTCCATATTCGAGCATATAAGGAGATACCCAGGTTGTTGCATTAGGCACCTCTCGTAATGCCCAAACCGTAAATGGAACTATTTTATGCCATTGCTTTGGATTTTCCAGAATAGCATGATGAACGATCTTTTTAAAAGTTTGGTTCCATCTTTCTACTAGTCCTGCTGCTTCTAGATGTCCTGGTGTATCAAATCTTGGAGTACACCCCATTGCTCTCATGAATTCTCTAGTAAATTCGGCTGTGAAATTAGTTCCCTGATCACTCGTCATCACTGCAGGAACTCCCACATTCGTAAACAAGTCCTTCAATGCATCACAAACTGCGTTTGCTGTTATCGACTTTAATAGGAATACCGTTGGCCATTGCAATATTTATGTCCTGCAGCTGACATAGGTTCAATTGGTCCCAAAACATCCATTGTCATTCTTTGGAATGCCACCTATTCTTTAACAGTAGCTTTAATTGGAACTCCTGATCACACTCTTTGCTTTCATTTGACAATTTACACAAGCTTTGCAAGACTCTTTTATTTCTCTGCGCATCTTTGGCCATGTAAAGGATAACCTGATCCTTTCTCTGGGTTTTTTCCTCTCCTAAATGACCACCCATTACAGATTCGTGAGCAAATTTCATAATCTGTAATCTTCGACTCTTAGGTAATAAAATTTGTTCAATTTCATGACCTAAGATTTTCTCTTTTCGATGTAACAATCCATTGAGTACATATAAATTCTTTTCGTTTTCTTCAGCTAATTTCCACCATCTTCCTAAAGATTCGTCCTCTTTCTGTTGCTTTTCAAATAATTCGACATCAGCATTTCGGTTTTGTCTTACATGTTCATCTTCTTGCTCTGGAAATAAATTACTTAATATTCCTTCTCCCAATTCGATTTCTTCATGATCAGATTCTTCATTGTCTGTGTCTTCAATCTTGTTACTCCTTTCATCCCTTATCTGCTCTTCTTGCTCTTCTTCATCACTTCTACCTTCATTACTCAAATACTGGGATCTTGTCATCACATTGATTTGTGGTATGTTTCTTAGTTCTTCAATAATTTCTGGATGTTTCAAAAACTGTTCACTGCTGCTTACATTCTCTATTACCGCGCATAACAACTTCATGTAAGGGATCAAATATTCGTCGTTTCCACTCTTTCATATTTCACTTCATTTTCCTCTTCAGCAACTCTTACTTCTATTTTCACTAAACGAACAGATATTGGTTCGCCCACCATATATTGTAATTTTACATGTCCTACTTCTTCAATTTTCATTCTCTGTAATAACTTTGCATCTATCACTGGAATTGCTGCACCTGAGTCATACAACGCCTTAATTATCCTTGGTTCTTGACCTTCATGAGCTCTAATTTTAATTTGAATATGCTTCATATTGACTTTCTAAAATAATCCTACTCCTGCTTTAGTTTCTTGTTCTGTAGTATTTACTGGAATTAAACGTTCTTTATCTATCCTACATTTCATGACTGTTTTTACCTCCATGTCAGTATTTCCAGTCTCTTGACTTTCAACATTCTGTTCACTAACTTGTATTCTATTCACTTTAGCTTTATCCTGATACTTACTTATCTCAGAAGTCTTGGCTGGATAATGGCAAAATTTAGCGATGTGGCCTGTGGTTCCACAATTGTAACACTGTTTCACATAACTTTCTGAACCCTTCTGATCTCTCACTTGATGTTTGGGCTCATAACTCTTATCGAACTTCTTATTTACAAAAGTTGTGGTTGTACTTTTATGACTGGGTAACTGACTACCTTTTGTACACTCGCCCTCCTTCCACTTAGGTGACCTTGGTACACTAACATATCCTGGAAACTTATTAAAAAGTTCCATATTTTGATTCCTATTTCTGGTTTCCTGATACCATTTCCCTTTTCCGCTTTGGTGCCCTTCATTTCTTGCTCCCATATAATTTGTATTCATTCTATTCTGTACCAATCCACCAATTGGATTATTCACATGTGTATCAGCAAGATCCGCAATCATGCTTGACTCAAAACACTCGGTTCCCTCTTTCGACAAAACAAAATTCAATGGTCCTGGATGTAATGCTTCTTTCAGTCTATCCGCGATTAACAAATCAAATAGTTTATCATAGTCTTTTCCGATTGTTCGACTTTTGACGTAATAGTTAAGTAAATTTCTCAATCGTGCAGTAAACATGATATAAGTTTCCTCATTGGTTTTCCTAGTTTCCATGAATTTGATCTATATTCCCGAGGAGTAAGTTTGAATTCTTTGAGTAAATGTTGCTTCACTATCTCATAGTCTTCTAATGCAATTAAGGATAATCTGTTTAGCACAGTTCGAGCCCTAGATGTCATCAAAGGTAATAAAAATTTTACCTAAAAATTCCTTCCAACCTCAAAACTACAGACAGCATTCTCCACTGTCTCAAAATACAATGGTATTTCCATAATATCATCTGGCATCTTTGGTAGAACATGCTTCATGGGGTCCCCAATCTTCTTAATCTTAACTATTAATGATTCTCCTTCTAACCGTCTTCTCTCGTCTCTCTCATTTTCTTCTTTGCGTCTCGCTTGCTCGACTTCTAACCTTTTCTCTTCTTTCTCATTTTCTTCTTTGCATCTAGCTTGTTCGAATGCTAATTGTTGCTTTGCAATTTGTACTTCCTCTTCTTTAATTTTTATTTTGGCTTTCTCCATCTCAGAAGTATGATCAATATCTTCTTGTTGCTTTTGAGCTTCTTCCACCCTAGCTTGATTTGCTAACTCAACTTCTCTGGCTCGTGTTATTTCCTTTTCCTCTTTTCTCTTAGAGTGTTCTAGTAATGATTCTTGACGCATCAGTTCCTCACTTTTCCTAGCTTCCTCTACTGCTATCGCATGTTCCAACCTTCTTTTCTCCGCTTCGTATCGATCTCGCTTGAGTAATTCTATGTGTAATTCAAATTGTTTTCTTTGTAATTCTAATTCTTCTTTCTTAATTCTGTTACTTTCTTCCTCTTGTTTTCGTTTTAATTCTAACTCTTCCCTTCTTACTTGTTCTGCTCTTTCCTCTTTTTCTTGCTGAAGTTTTCTTTCTTCCTTCCTAACTTGTTCTGCCAGTTGATTCATCATCATTACCATTTGCATCATCATTTCCATAGTCGATTTTTCTATTGGTTTATCAGAACCTTTTTCTACAACCTGTCCCTGTACACCTCCTACAGCTCCTTCTATTTCAGCTGTAAATCCTTCTTTTTCTATTTCCATCTCTGCTAAAGTTTGCATTAACTCAGTACGAGACATAGCTTTAACCGTACTTTCCATTAAACCTTCCTTTATTAACTCCTTTTGTATTGTTTCCGGGACGACATTTTCTTAATCTCTTCCCGTCTATCACTACTTAATTTCTCCACTTAGTATATTTACTATCAATGACTTAGCAAATTACCAATTATGCGTGCTTTTGTTTATTTAATATTGCCGAGTTTACATTAAATCAATTGAACGCGATTTTGTTTGTTTAGACCAATATTAACGAGCTCTCATTTAAAAAAACTGAACATGGTATTGTTTGCCTAATATTAACAAATTCACAATTATCCAATTGGACGTGGTTTTGTTTCGTGCCAAAATAAACAAAATATACCTTGTCAGTAATCTCCCAGAAAATAATCTTTCTTTTCTGCCTTTCAGTACATAGAAACTTAATTACTCCAATTGATTCGTATAATCCGTTTAATCCACTTCTCAGTAATCCTAAACGATTCTTTAATCTATTTCACATCCAAACACTTCTTTAATCCTTTTCACATCCAAACGCTTCTTTAAGCCTATGCGTATCTTGATCCTTGATTCTTTTAATCCTTTTGATTCTTGATTCTTTAATCCTTGTAATCCTTGATATTTTAATCCTTTTGATTATTGATCCTTTAATCCTTTTTATTCTTGAAGCTTTCTTTTCGTATCCCACCGCTCCCAGCAAAATGTAATCTTCAACTTTCTTTTCCTTCAGTTAAAATTACGGAACTCCAAGGATCGTGACACGTCCTCTTTCTTTTCTGAAATTTCTTTATTCGCAATATAATATACAGTGCCTAAACTAGTGTAAAAATTAAAACATAAAACGACCGTCCATGTCCTTCGGAAGTCAGAGTCAGTCAATGGTTCGATTACAAGCAATCAACCGTCTAATCAATACATTATGTCATCCACCTCATTCGCCCCTAACTGCCCTTCCAAACAGTCACATTACTTGCTTGCGCCTTAAGTGTTTAAATAAACAATATTAAACTATATTAAACAAACATAGACTGACACACTTGGTCACGCCTGTGAAGAGGCGATGGATCCCGCCTGTGAAGAGTCACTATGTCCTGCCTTTGAAGAGGCTATGGACCCCACCTTTGAAGAAGCTTTGGATCCTGCCTGTGAGGAAGCAGTGGATCCCGCCTGTGAAGAGGTAACGGACACCTACCCCAAACTATGGACGCGATATGAACATGAAATGAGTGGATTAGAAAAGATATTCACAAAACAAGCAAGTTAGGGCAATGATCTTCCCTACAGCACTATTTGGACGCGAGACGTGGGAAATGACAAACAACATGGAGAAGAAGGGCAACGCATGCGAAAAGTGAATATGGAGGAAGATGCAGAGAGTATCATGGACGGAGAAAAAGACAAACGAAGAGGTGCGCAGGAAGATTGGACATGAGAATGATAGCGATGAGAAGGAAGCTGGTTTTTTTGGACATGTTATGCGATCAAATGGAGTGGTATGGCGCCCAAGGAAGAAATGGATTGACGAGACACAAGAAGGTCCGTTATGAATCTAGAGGCATTAGGGGACGCGATCTCGGAGAAGACAGCGGAGAAGGTTTATTGTCATGATAAACCTTCTCCATTGCTTTCTCTCCGAGGTCGCTAGAGTTCATCGGACTGAAAGCACAAGGTGACAAAGTGATTTAGAATTGGGCAAGCAAGTGAAGGCCAACAGCAATTTGCCTATTTGAAGATTAGGCTACAACTTAATTAACCAAAAAACAGTGAATCAAACAATTAAAACTGAATGTGAGAAAATAAACTTCCAATTATTAATTTTGTTTATTTCATATAGGACTATCTACTGTGATGCAAAGAGATTTCCAGCTACTGGGAGCATCACCCCAGACCCCAGCTCGATCGCTTCTGCTGCATTCTGTTGAAAGTCCTCAGATCTTCTGCGTAGGCTGCTCGCACGGATGGCTCTCCCCTCAACCTCGTGGTAATGACGACCTCTCTGACTCCCTTACCCAACCGGGGAGTATAAATCGCGCTGAGTCATGATCAGAAAGCAAACAGGCATTTACTGCCTATGGACCCACACAATTAGCTGAATACAAACCATTTTGCTCAAGAGGCAGTGGTTACATTTAACCACTATAGGCTATAGAAAGTCTAACGGGATCAACGAAGTTACATCAAATCGTGACTAACGAACGACGTACGTCGAGTCGTCGATCTCACCTCGAATTTGAGCCGTTTATTCACATAACCAATTAACCCTTAAACGACGGGTGTGTACCAAATGTAGGCCTATGGAAAGACCTATAGGCCTACATATGCAGTTCATCGTTTATCGTTTAAGGGTTAACGTAGCAGACGTTCGACATTCATTACTGTCATGACATTGTGAACTAATGGCTGTACGCGCAAATGAAGAAAATGGCGAGAGTGATGAATCGATAGACTAAAAAGGCTGGATCTGAATGGAATATCTATTGGATGATGAACAGGATGATGAGATTCGAGCTCGCTCTCTCTCTCTCTCTCTCTCTCTCTCTCTCTCTCTCTCTCTCTCTCTCTCTCTCTCTCTCTATTTATTTCACAAAGGACTAATGAAGGAGCATTTTGCTTTTGTTAAAATTATTAAAATAATTGTTATTAAATATTTTTTAGATGCAATGATTCTACCAGAGCTTTTCATCTCGTGGAATGCATGATGATGAGCGTGATAATTCTGCTTTCTCCATCTTTCTTCGTTGTACAATAAGCCCTATATAATAACCTGGTTTTATGTAACTTAGGCCTACGCTTAAATTACTTTATTTATGATTCTAAGAAAATTCGCATATAAGATTCTGGACGTCTGTTTTTTTGATCGGGGATCATAGCTCTGTGACATCATATTCGAGGGGGTCATGGCATTTGTGACGACGTGTGGCAAAGGGGGAGGAGGTAAAAAATTGTCAGAAATTACGTGACGTCATTTATGGAAGGCCCATAATGCACATCTTCGTAAATTTCTCAACGCACACACTGACTGATATAAGTTTATTTCACGATGCATTCATAACAAGGATGATCAACGTCCATAAAACGAAGGCCAGCTTATAATTATTTTCGTCAGCGCAGCTATAGACCTAGAGATTGCAATTCCGGAATTTCCGAATTACGGATTACCGGAAATTCCGGTCTTTTATAAATACTGAAATTCCAAAATTTTTTAGGCCAAAATTCTGGAGTTTCGGGTGTGAAATTATGGGTTTAAATAGCAGTTATTATCATTATTATTATCATAATTCATGGAACACTAGATGCAGAAGTTTATTTTATTTACATAATTATGATATATATATGAATATGATATAGCCAAGCAGGCCCTATATTTGATGTGAAGTATGACTTCGAATACTTGCGCTATTAGGTTTGTCAACTGTGCTCAATTTCGACCGTTATTCCGGGAACGCTGGATATCCTAAGGCCCTCAGAATGACTACAAAGTTTGTATAGTTTAACTCTACAAAGATACATTCGCCACGACAGAAAGGCTACTGATGAGGAGTCTGTTGGCATTATTTATTGATTGAACACCTATAGAAAATAGACTGTGTTGAAGCTGACCATACGTTTCCTGCTGCCGGCGTTAGGCCTAACTAGCTGCTCCAGTTTGCTGACTCGGTGATGATTCACTGTGCTTCCAGCGTTAATATTTTCCGAAGCATGCCTAATGCATTATGGATTCATTAACACCGTGGACTATATATCACTGTTCTTTAAGTTTTTAACTTTTGATCTATTTCTTTGATCATTGTCACTGAATATCGACTTTGTGATACCTTCGACACTACTTCCATGTGCAGTTTGGTATTATACTAGTTAAAAAGACATAAAATAAGTAGGCCTATTTTAATTAGTTGGAAATTTGTTGGAAATTGACAGTAATAAGTCGGTAAATACATTCACAATGAGAATTCCGGAATTCAGAAAAAATTCCGGAATTTGAAAAAAAATCCCGAAATTCCGGAAAATTGATTATGGTCCGTAATTACAATCTCTAGTTAGACCAAATTAAGTCCGCAATAGACTTTCCCCTAGGCGCGTGAGGTCATTTATGAACGCCCCTTACATAATACTCTAAGTGTAAGGCACACGGAGTGTGTTGACTACGTCATGACAATTATGAGTGACTTTCAGCCAATGAAGTGACTTGAGATTGTAAGCTATAAGTTTATATGTGTTGTGTTCAAGGGAGACAGGAGAGTCCCCTTCTAAATTTCAGGTGGTGGAAATGGAGCTGCAATTAGGCCTATATTCCCTCCAATATTTCCTAAATATTTAATAAATAATGAACATTTCTACAGTTTTTCCATTGTTCATCCATTTTTGCTGCATCCATGTTCGGGAATTTATTTTTTCCAATCTGGCATCCCCAAACCCCATTAGCGTCGGCTTGTCCCCCCCAAACCAGGACCAAGTCTCCGCCCATGGTGGTGTTTGGGAGGTTTGGTGACTGCGCGGACTAGAGCGTTCTGGATTGTTAACAAGAGTTTTATTTATGGCTGAACCGATGGATTACTTTTCTTGGCTACCTGTAAAGACTTCAAGTTACTCCCCATTTCAGGTTACCTCCCGGTAATCTGAAATCGATTTCAGATTACCCCTCCGTGTTCACATTACCAACTCTCTGAATGAGTCAAAATTTTAAATGTTATGCTTTCAACTAATGATAACCAGTCTGTTTAATAAAACACGTGACACATAAGACAAGGCACATCAGACAAGGTACATCAGACAAGGCACATCAGACAAGGCAAATGATGATCCGTCGTCGAGGGGAGCGCCCCATCTCATTTCAAGAGCGGCTGCGCAAAGTGTGACATCAATGAACATCTTTGGTGTCACACTAACAGTCGACATGAAGGCCACCGTACATGTCAACAATATAATAGCGACCTGCTCGCGGTCGCTTTTTGCCCTGCGAGAGCTTAGGACCCATGGGCTGCCAGCTCGCGCCCTTCACGTTGTATCCAAAAAGTCAAAGAAATGTAACATGTGTGAAATCAGTAATAGGCTACACGAGATCAAAGCGCATCACACTGTTACATACAAATATAAAATAATAAAGATTTAGCTTAACTGGTGAAGAAATTAGTGTAATTACAACAATAGGCTAATATACAACAACTAGGGATGTAACTTTTGACTTGCTAACTCAACCCTTTACTTAACTCATCAAAAGTAACAAGAAGACTAAGCAAATGCTGCAGGTTGGAAGTGGTGGTATGCCCTGTTTGTGGTCTGGTGGATATTATTCTTTCACTTACTAGTTCCCATATAATTAGCTGATATCATTTTTGGCTGACCATTATGCCCACTTCTCCTTTATTCTTTGCTCCACCTGAGTAATAGATGCTTATTCCTTGAGACACACCTGCCTCTGCAGGTTCATCGCATCTCACTCTGCCCCAATATTTAAAGTTTGTACTCTTACATCTCTCTCACCACATGCGCCAACTTCCCTGTATCATAATGTTCTTACATTCCAATATCCATCTTTTGCCTTGGCTTTGGTAGTTAAGATTTGAGACTTCTGAGTCTTGGCTTCCTTTCGGCTTTCACCACGACCCTTCACAGATGTGTCCATGACCCTCTCATCTCCCGACCGACCGACCCGCCACGACAATGAGGTTGAGCTTTTCGTGTGTCTTTTCTGTTGCAAGCTGTGATTTTACCTGGAAGGCCCACAAGCTTGCCGCAGAACCCTACTCCTTTTTCCAGACTTGGGACTGGCACTGCTGAACTGCAAGGTGGCAGAGTAGTTAGTTACCGGGGGGTAGTTTGAAATAAATTTCAAGTTGCCGAGGAGGTAGCCTGAAGCGGGGTTCATATAACCCCTGGGGTAATATGAAATCGCAGGGAGTAACTTTAAATCGCCTTCATGTCACCGGTGGAGTAAGGTGTATGGGGGTAATTTGAAATCGCTACACCTGTGTGTAGGCAAGATGGCGCGAAGCTCTAGAACTTCACTACCTAGCTGTTGATTAGTGGTTGATAAACTTGATATCTATTATGTAAAACTGATTCCTAATCAATTGTTATTATTAGGTGTTGGCTTTGCGTACATAATTCTCAAACTGATTCTCTTCAACTTGCTGAAGTGCAATTGCGTCTTGGTTGTACGATTGGGAAAACTGTCATTAAGAAAATGGCGATTATCCTGTAAAACGATTGGATACAAGATGCACGTAATCAACATTAGTGTCGTCATCATATTTTAACAATCGCTATTGGTGACGTCATATTCACTACGATGGCAACGTTTCCAGAATATTTGGCGCAGACAGACGCACGTTTGGTAAACTCTTCATTTAAAACTTCGATTTTTAAATTATTTTCCACTTAAAGTCTGCTTAAATGACAAGCTTAATCTTCTGATAAAATGAGGCCAACGTAGTGACCGATATTACAAGCTTTAACATCTTCTGTTATCGAAATATTTGAAGCAAAGTCGTCGACCACACGGTGAGGAAAAAACGAATAGCACTATTGGAGCTGATTGATTTAACTGTGGTTTGTTGCAGTTTTTGTGTGCAGTTGTACATTTTGTAGTTATAACATTTCTGCTTCTACCACAATAATAAATGAATAAAAATTTTAAGGAATGCCTTACAGAAATTTGAATTAGTTATTCGTCTCAACATATTGAACAATGCAAAGAAAAAATCCGTTAGATCTGTTGCTGTAATCGTTTCATAAAAGCAAAGCACGCTAATTCGATTATACATAGTTTTGCATGGCATAGGCCTATAATTAGGCTATATTACATACAATATGCTCACTAAACTTTCCTAACTTTACTAATGCCACTTTATTTCCCTCCGTTCTGCTATTCTTTATACACCTACAGTGATTTATATTTGTCTGTTGTTTTCTCAGCAAACGAATATAATATGATTCTACATAGGAACCCATGTTATACCATACATTATGCAAGCGTACAACATGTGTCCACACGTACATGCATTTATAAGCTTATAGTCGATTTTTTTGTTTTTTGTCAAGCTGGGCTACACCTTCACAGATTGGGGACTGCCAAAGTAACCTACGCGAGTGCTGTTCAGAATTTTTTGTGGTTGATACATGTATGTTAAGACCATCAACTTCTGAGTTGTTTTTGTTTCCTCTTTAAATTTATTTTAAAGACAAACTTTAGAGAAAATTTTGAACTACAGGAGGGAACATGAGCTTGTATAAATAATAAAATATTGACAGTTTTACTGGTGTCAGCAATTCGAAATGCAATAAAGCCTAATCGAAGATCAACTTTTGGTATGGCCAACAACATAAACGCAAAGGATGCCTCGAAGTTATGATGTGAAGAAAAGACAAAAGGTCGGTTTAAAATCAGATTATTCTGCTTTATGCCTCTATGCGGAAACACTTTAAAACACGGAATTGACTATTAGACTTTTTCCAAACTTAACTGTTTCATTGGTTTCTATCTAAATGTAGTCTAAAGTTGAAAGGGTTTCAATAAATCAAAATATTAACGTTTCAAATCGAATGCCAACTTTAGTATGGCGAACAATTAAGTAGCGCCAACTTTAAAGTAAAATTCAAAGCAGAAGACAACACACAAGACGACCACACGAAGCATGCTCGATCTATGAACTTAACAGAGTAGGTGATTTAAACAATAAATCTACATTGGCGATTCTGAAAGCATATATTTCTCTTTCTTCCTTCCTATTTTTCTTCCTTCCTTCCTTTCATTTGTTATCCAACCGATGAACATTTATCATCCACGTCAGTGATGTCCATCAATAATACTTCGCCGTTTCCTCGTCGGCCACGCAACACCAAAGACAAGTCATCACCAACTGCAAAAGAAATTACACTGGTAAGAAAAAGAAAATGACATCTCTCCTTTAAGAGAAACAAATGCTGCAAGGGTGAATTGGAGGTTTGCAACTTATCCGGACAACAAGCTAGCAATAAATGAATGCGGGGATTAACTGTCAATGTTTTAACACAGAGTTGCTAAATTGTGTAATTGTGTGCCGACCGCGTCCGCGCGCGCCACTCGCGTCGCGCCTAATCAACGCCTTAGCGCCAAACTCAGTCTCTGCGCTTTGGATTATTTCGCGCGCTCGCGGTTCTGCGCGCGCCCTCTTCATCTTATATTCCATGGCGGGAAAATGCATAGGCGGAAGCGTCGGCTTCGGGAACTCTGGCTGACAATGCTCCATCGACAGAGGCTGGCGGCTACGACTTCCCGTCTTAGAAGGAGGAGAGTTATTCCCGCGAAAATGTCTAATAGAGCCGAAGTGACTGTAGTCAATCATCGCTCGTTGGCGCAATCTGCTGCTTCGCCGTGGCGGCGCTTCATTAGCCGCGCCAGGCATTGCGCGCCCTTCATCCATTATCTCTACATCTACCAGGCCGTGACATATGTCCGCGACTGCCGTTGGGATCGCAGTGGCGCCAAATCTGGCATCTGGGTCGGTTCTCGCCATTTCATTCCCCGTCTTAGTTCGTCCTTCTAGCGCTTGATTGCCACTATCTGTAAAACCTCTATTTACCGCCAAGTCGTTGTCATCGACTTCTTCAGTAGAAGATTCGAACCCGCTACCGCCAAGTCGTTGTCATCGACTTCTTCAGTAGAAGATTCAAACCCGCTACCGCCTATGGTAGCCAGTGATCTATAAGTAGGTTCCTGTAACGGAAGCTCAACATTTGACTAGCGCGCTATATCTGTGTCAATGTCTCCCAACTGACTGCCACTATCCTTTCCCGCCATTTCATAGCTAGTAAAGACAACGACAATCGATCACGAAAACACATGAATAAGAAATAGATCCCTGTAATCCTCGTACGACACCCTTTCACGTACGACCTATCGACACTTGAACTTGAGCGCAACAACTGCCGACGCACGCTCGCCTCGACTGCTTGCTTGCGAGCTCTCGCTTCGTCGACTTCTCTCGTCGGCTACCTCGTCGCAACTCTCGATCGACCGCAAACGTCAAATTTCTCTCCTTCGCCTGTTTGCCGCCAGTCTATCTTACTGCACGCGGCGTTCTCCTACCTCGGCCTCTGTCTTTCCGCGAGTCTCTCTTAAATTCGCGCCAAGGCTCTCCTTTTATCGACGTTTTGGGCGCCAACCTTTCGCGGGTCTTGCCGCCAAGATATTGCCCTATCGCTGCGTCGCGCCAATATCCGCTGCATACCAAATAGCTGTATTATGTACGAAAGCGCCCTCTATTAGATACATGGCCGTAGTGCCGTGGCTGGGCACAATTGTTTCTGTGTGACTTCTGACATGAACTGATTATTTGTTACTTAATTAAATGTCTTCGTCTGGCGCACTCACATCAATTTTCAAATAAATATATAAGACCTGTCACTTGGAATGACGCCAATTGAAATTTGTCTATCCTGTAATATCCGACTCTTTAAAATCAAGTACAAGAACATCTTTTAACTACCACTTAAACAATTAGTATGTGCACAAATAGCTGTAGTTAACAAGTTAAGATAGTGAATTATGTTTTGAATTTTCCGAACCTGCTGCTTTATTTTAAGCAAGAAAGGGTAGTCCCTGTTTGCGGGACCTAACGGTCTCTTAGGTTTTTATCTTTCCATAATCTCAATCCTTTCCGTGTACTGTACGTGTACTCCATTTACTGTTTTGCTATGAATTGTCGTAATTGTTGATTGAGATGATAATAAAAACATTTGGTTATGGTTATGGTTAGGCAAATCGGAAATAAATAGTCGGCTGTCTTCCTCTAGGTTAAAGATTAGAAATGGTGACATCATACGGCGTTTTTTATCAACATTTACGATTAGAAAAGTGGACGACATCAGAGGTCAACTTTATCCAAATTTACGATCAGAAAAGTGGACGACATCAGGGAGCGTCTTTGTCTAGATTCATGATTAGAAAGTGGACGACATCAGGGAGCGTCTTTATCTAGATTTACGATCAGAAAAGTGGACGACATCAGATAGCGTCATTTTCTAGATTAACGATTAGAAAAGAGGACGAAATCAGGGAGCGTCTTTGTCTAGATTCACGATTAGAAAGTGGACGACATCAGGGAGCGTCTTTATCTAGATTCATGATTAGGAAGTGGACGACATCAGGGAGCGTCTTTACCTATATTATCTAGATTTACGATTAGAAAAGTGGACGACATCAGGGAGCGTCTTTGTCTAGATTCATGATTAGGTAGGAAGTGGACGACATCAGAGAGCGTCTTTATCTAGGTTTACGATCAGAAAAGTGGACGACATCAGATACCGTCATTATCTAGTTTTACGATTAGAAAAGAGGACGAAATCAGGGAGCGTCTTTTCCTAGATTATCTAGATTTACGATTAGAAAAGTGGACGACATCACGGAGCGTCTTTGTCTAGATTCATGATTAGAAAGTGGACGACATCAGGGGTGTCTTTATCTGGATTTACGATTTAAAAAGTGGACGACATCAGGGAGCGTCCTTGTCTAGATTCGTAATTAGAAAGTTTACGACATCAGAGAGCGTCTTTATCTAGATTTACGATCAGAAAAGTGGACGACATCAGGGAACGTCTTCACCTAGATTATCTAGATTTACGATTAGAAAAGTGGACGACATCACGGAGCGTCTTTACCTAGATTACCTAGATTTACGATCAGAAAAGTGGACGACATCACGGAGCGTCTTTGTCTAGATTCATGATTAGGAAGTGGACGACATCAGGGAGCGTCTTTATCTAGATTTACGATTAGAAAAGTGGACGACATCACGGAGCGTCTTTACCTAGATTATCTAGATTTACGATCAGAAAAGTGGACGACTCACGGAGCGTCTTTGTCTAGATTCATGATGAGGATGTGGACGACATCAGGGAGCGTCTTTATCTAGATTTACGATTAAAAAAGTGGAAGACATCAGGGAGCGTCATTATCTAGCTTAACGATTAAAAAAGTGGACGACATCAGAGGGAGTCTTTATTTAGACTTACGATTAGAAAAGTGGGCGACATCAGGTGAAATTATTAAAATGGTGACGATCGTAACTGACAATATTGGTGTCGACGTATCTCTTGGTGAAAAAGCAGCAAGTTAAAACTTGATGTAACACCGGAGAATCTTTACGATGCTTGACTAAGAACCTTCATGATCACTTCACCAGCTGCCTTTTAACGTTGTCTAGTGAACTTTTATGGCTTTGGATATTTTTGACAATTCGCATCTTTGCGAAACATGGTTGTTGCAGTCTTGGATGTATTGTGTTGACTGCCACATTCCGCGGATTCGCCTATGAAAGAAAATGACGCACTAAGCTAACAAAATGCTGCAACGAATTTCTGTCGACGGCAACATCCTTTGTTGTCTACAGCTGTTGTTAAACCTGGATCTAACCAAGTGTCAGTCAAGAGATAAACGAATTCGAAAGCATGAGAGCCAGTCAATCAGCGAGTCGTCTGCATGTTCCGACTCTGTCGAAGTCGGTGACGTCTACAGATCGCCGGAGGAAACATCGTCGATCGCATTTGTCGTAGTAGCCAGCATCGCTTCTGGCGCTGTATTAGCACGAACACGTTGAGACGGTTGCGTTCCGTCGTACCCACGAATTTCGCAAAGATCGGCAAGGTGCGAAACGACGATTGCGGTCGCCGAAACAGCAGACTTGTCTGATCAGACACCTTAATTCTGAGTTTGTGTTAATAATAAAGAATATTTGTTGGTGAAATCGTCTCTTGTAGACCGTAAGAGCAAACCCAAACACGTCGACATTATCTCTACTCGTGTGGGCCATCCTTGTAAACAGCACAACTCACCAGTGGGCTACGCAACAATATGATAATGATTTTATAAAAGGATATCATATCCTAACGTTGTGGTTAATTACTTTAACAAAATGTGTCCAAAATCACAATTTATCAATCACAATATCACGGAAATTCATACCAGTTTGGGTTTATTCATGATAAACTTAATTCAGTGCAGCCATGACATCGCGACTTTCTACTATCCTATTAGTAGATAAAAGTAAAGTTGTTAAATCACAGGCACAGTTGCCGTAGAGTGATACTGCAGCTGCTGAACTGGTTCATACAGTATTGGTGCAACAAAGTTATGTGGCACTTCTTGCTGCATTCCAGGTTGTACCACATTGTAGAGGACAGAAACATCTGAATTGGAGTTTGTTATTAAGTTTTGGACTTGGCCAAGGCAGTGCTCTCAAGAAATCTGCAATGTGCGACCCTAAGTTAGCTATTGATTTTCTGCACACAAAATGTAGACCTACTAGGCCTTTTAATTTTAAGACGCAGCAACCTAAACATATTGATTTCCACAAAAGTTTTCTTTTCGTATTCATCAATGCACCCTCGTGTAAGAGGCACGCTGAAGAATACATAAAGACGTGGTAAAATTTGAAAATTATTTATGTTTCATTATTTTTCTGTTTTGTGGTATGCAAATGAATCATTTAGGCCTAATTGACAATTGATACATGTCAATTAATAGGCAAAAGCTCGATTTCACGCCTGCTCTGTTTTGGTTATGCAATGTCCAGCTAATATTAACTTTGTTTCCCTTTTTGTTAGTGAGGCGTCGAGTTGGAAAAAGGACATGACACAGGATTTGTCTGCCTGGATATCGCTCTCCGATAACTGTGAAAAATCGTGGTCGACTCGAAACCTTTACATGGAATGAGCATGTATTTTCTATTTTATCATTGAAGCTACCGAAACTCATGAGATGCTGCTAAAATCAACAGCAGATTATTCAATCAGAACAATTACGCCCACGCGTAATCGTCTTAGCCTCTATTGTATATAAAATCAGGGCCAATCGGTTCGTGTATAAAACACCTTTATTTTCCATCTTTGTAAACGCCTTATAATTTTATAACGGATACTAAGTGAATTTTGCTATTTTAATTTTGACATCACCTTTATATTTACTGGAATTTCAGCACAAACTATAGATATCTGTATTCCCGAAATATGAAGCAGCCCCTTTATTATGCTAACAGGAAGATACGTTCAACGAGTCAGCTGTTTTCTTACCGAGTCTCGCCTGATCTCTGGGAAGTCTGATGGAAATCCATGAGGTGTCTCCAGCGACTCAGGAACATGCCGAAATTGAAGAAGTAATTCCCGGTCGTATATTATTATACGACGTGGATTTAATTATGTTCAATGCCATGCTATTAGAACAAACAATTTCTCTGTGGCTAATTGATCTATTTATAATTAAATCTAGCATCATTATCATACGTCAAGGGTATGAGATTGCTTTTTGTCATAAGAAGTAGATGTCCTCCGTATAAATGTGCAAATGTGTGTGTGTGCGTGCGTGCTTTGTGTGTGGGCGTGCTATAAATTATGTGGTGGCTGTATGCGTATGAGTATAATTATGTATGTACATATTTATGTATGTATTCATTTATGAATGTACGTATAAATTTTGAATGTGTATGTGAGACTGTGAATATGCGTGTACATGTATTTATCTAAAAAGAGCAGATTGAAACAAGTCATTCACGATTCCCTGATGAAAGTAATTTAACGGGTGAAATTATCGCCGGGCCCTTCGCCACTCTCGGTGGGCCTGCTTGAAAATGTACACGCTCCTTGAATGACCTCTTCTCTATCAGTTCTAGGATACTTCCACAATTCTCCGCTGCGTTAAGACGTTTTATTTTTACCTGGGGCTACCAAGCTGAGAGCGCCTCTGAATAGTTTATGTTGTAGGGGGCGCTTTACAAGTGTAAAAATACATTGCAACACAATTGATCGCGACACATTCAGCCAACTAAAGTAAAGCTTCATTCTAACATCATAGAAGTTTCAACGTAGTTACAGCCTGGTTTTTCAGGACTCTACATACCCAGAAATCTTGTTTGGACTGGATGGACGACTATCAGTCGGTTACCAAGGAGAGTGGCTAAATAAACGACAGATTCAACCCCCCTCCCACGGCCTCCAACGCCACTTACAAACGAAGAGGACGCACGCGGAAAGATTCCAAGTCAACCAACTTTTGCGTCAAACCCTCGTCAGGACAACACTACATTGATCTTGAATTTGTGCTGTTTAAGTTAACCTAAGCTGAAAGTAATGGTAGCGTTGACTGAATAGTTCTAAATTCAGCTAACTAAAACTGGAAATATATGTAAACAGGAACTAAAAGAAAACTGATAACTACAAACTAAAACTGAACTTGATAGTTGGAAACTGATCTAATATTTTCTGTTGTTGCTAAACCAAATGAATGTCCCTCATATAAAACAGAATAAAAATGCTTTTAGTGGAATATGTACAAAACTAAATCAAAACTGAACAGTTTTGAAAATAGTAACTAGTGAAAGATGATAAAACTATAACTAACCTGGAAAGTTAAAGAACACTGCAACTATTATTGAAACTGAAAAGTAAACTGAAACTTAAATAACACTGCTGAGGAAATAATCTTTGACGCAGCGTACATGAGTTTAGGTATTCAGCGTGGGCAGGTTTTCTGTCGGTTGAGTTGCGTTTGAACCCCCGATAGAATTTTGGTCCTTTCAGATAGAGTCGGTGCTTTCTGGTCAAGCAACGTGTCTTACGGACTGTGAAGACTTCAAGTTACTCCCCATTTCAGTTTACTCTTCGGTAATCTGAAATCGGTTTCAGATTACCCCCTTCGTGTGCACATTACATCCTCTCTGAAGGAGTCAAAATGTTAAATTGTTATGCTTTCAACTAATGATAATCAGTCTGTTTAATAAAACACGTGACACATATTTATAAGATAGAAGGTTAGTTTTAACATGTGAAAAATCTATATGTCAAGTATTCGTTTTTTTATGTCAAGTTATGCCTATGTTAACTGAACAAAGGAGTTAGAGAGCAGCATCAAAACACCATAACACATCAGTTGATAGAAACTAGACCTTGTTATAAAAGAAAGGTAGTTAATATAGGTCAAAACAGAAATTAAACAGAAAATGGCTGTCAACATGTAATGAAAAGTTAGCTCTACTCGATGGTCGTTCCCCTCCCTCTGGCCACCCCCCAACAACGTCGAGCGACGTTCTTGCGTCACCCGTGTCGACTTTCCCTGCTGAGGAGGCGATGTCCTTGCTTCACCAGTCTCGACCTCTGCGATTGAAGACGCGACGTGCTTGCGACACCCGTGTCGATCTCGAATCGCAGACGGAAAACTCAGAAAACCCCCTCTTCGTCCTTCGTGTCGCTTTTTATTGTCTTTCGACTTTGACCTCTGACCCGACCATCCCTTGGGACCCAACGGCCATCGACGACCATCAATACATTAATTAACTCAGAAGTTTATATACACATATGTGTCAATGCCGTGTTTGTCCACTAAATATACAACATAAGAGTAGAATCTAGTCAGCTAATATATATATAGTGCAAACACGCACACGAGACGATGTATAAATAACTACATACATTATACAGTACATGTACAAGGTATAAGGGCAATTCGTGACAATATAAAAGTCAAAGAAATGTAAAATGTGTGAAATCATGAATAGGTTACACGAGATCAAAGTGCATCACATTGTTACATACAAACATAAGATAATAAAGATTTAGCCTAACTGGTGAAGAAATTAGTATAATTACAACAATAATATACAACAACTAGGGATGTAACTTTTGACTTGATAATTCAATCCTCTACTTGACTCATTAAATGTCATAAGAAGACTTAGCAAATGCTGCAGATTCAAAGTGGTGGTATGCCCTTTTGTGGTCTGATGGTAATTATTCTTTCACTTGAAAATCAAGTTTTACCACCCGGTAACTTGAAATCAATTTCAAGTTACCGGGTGGTAGCCTGAAGCTGATTTCACATTACCTCTGAGGTTAATGAAATCGTAGTGGGTAACTTGAAATCGATTTCAAGTTACCGGAGTCGGGGTAAGGTGAATGTGGCGCCACGATGCGACTGGTTGAGTGGTATCTTAGTAACGACGATCTCGACAGAAGCAATTGCAGGTAGGTGACAATTGCACTCTGACAGTGCCAGTCCCAAGTCTAGATAAAGGAGGGGCGACGCTAGTGATCTATGTTATCAAAGTGTCGTTCAACTGAAACTACTGCTACTGCTGCTTCTCTCTCTCCGTAGACTAACACTAACTAAACTCATGAGCTCTTCCCTCGAGAGCCCTATAAGCTTGACGGGCTAAATAGCTTGCAATAACTCCTCTACTGTTTGGACTTTGACAGTGCCAGTCCCAAGCCTGGAGAAAGGAGGAGGAAAACACCAAATCATTTTCGATATGAATCGGTGTCCTTAAGAAATCAGCACACGCTCATATAGCTTGCAGTTCTGCATCAGCCACTACCGCCTCGGTGAGTTTAATTACTCTAAATGCCAGTGATACATAATACATTCCTCGCAATTACGCCTACCGAATGGAAAATAAACTAAAAGTGGAGGAACATGCAGTCGAGGGTTGCGTGGCTTACGTTGCCTTGCAGCTATTTATATAGGTCGGTTTACTAATTGTCACGACATTATTGTAGAAATGAGTAAGGGTTTTATCAGTACAGATTTGCTGTAATAGCTTACGAATGCACTCAATACTTTAAAGGTTTTTTATGATCAAAGTTGTTCACATTTCTAAGTGGCGTTGTAAACGGCATTTGTTGCATCCGTGATGTAGATGGTGAAGAAGCTTGACCTATAAGCTAAGTTATACATGCACGACATTTTCTGTTTTAAAGGTGATGTAAGCAAGTGACTGAAGTGGATCTACTAGCCCATAAATTTTGTTTATTAAATATTCGTCGTATCATCGTACATAATGGCGACTTCGAAGGGAGGAAGACGTGCTCAGGCCAATCGACAAAACCAGGTGGAAATGCAGGGCTTGACATCACGGGCGACACTCGATCAAGTAAGTCTAGTGTAATAGGAAATATTTATGTTGTGCTTTTTTGATCATTATTGTATTATGCTCCTCGTCAATCTTTAATTCTGCCAACACTATCACTTGTTGGGCTTTGTATTCAAAACTAAAATCGTACATAATGTAGAAAATCTTGCCCTCTTCTTAAAATATCGTAGGGTTGCTGTTTCATAGAATGAGAATGCGCGCAAGTATGACAGCAAATGATCCTCTTTACCTGTCTTCCTCATTTCCTGACAACTGCGTCATTTTCTGTAACGATCTTGAATTTCACACTCTTTTGGAGAAGCTTCAGCGTCATCTTCGACTGACCTAGTCATTACCTGCGACTTTACCGTTCATGACTATTCAATGGTCATTTTTTTCAATAACTTTACTCTTTGTGTCTTTTGATTATAGCAAGCACCTCGTTTTGCCAGAACATGCCAATTACATCCTTTGATTGCTGCATTATCCATTTGAGGAACTTATTTTCTTATCGTCTCTATCTTATGGCCTCCAGTTCTTTTCCAGGCAAATTGCACTGGTCATGTTAAACCCTTATAAAAATTACCAACCTTGAATATAAATTATATGTCCAGATGTCAAAGACTGATGTCTACTTGTCATTTCCTTCTTCATGGCATACAAGTGGCCATCATCACAAAATTCCAAAATCTTTGCTTTGCTATATGACAGTTTACTTTGCAGTAGCACTGTACTTTGAAGACTGGTAAGTCATCTGAGGAGTTAGTATTGACTGTGAGCACTTGGACTGCCGTTTAGACTCATCATGGAACCATTTTGTCTTGAACCAACTAATATGGCTCATGAGAAGACCTTCTAGTGCACCAGTTTTCAAACAGAAGTACCAACGCAGGAAAAAAGTTAAAATTTTGTAGAAAACTTTTTATGACTTATCAAAGCAAGCTTGGACACACTAGTTTTTATCTCACACTGAACTTCTGGAACTAGTCCACTTAAGTATCCAGCTATTCTGCAAGAATGGGCTATGAAAGCATTGTCAGTTTATCATTACTTAAAACCTTCCTAGATTTGTCTACATTTCCTACATCAGCAAATTTTGGAGGTGTGGGAGGCATTTTAATCTGGGTTCATATATAAAGCCATCATTTTCAATGTTTTGTAGCAAACTCCGTCAGTCGTCTGACATTTTATAGCATGCTATATACTGCCTTAAATATTTGCCTGTTGACTTTATTTACTCAAAAGTCATAAGAATTTTGTATGGGCATGAATTTTATTTGAAATTCAAATGTTTCACTGTGTTCTTTCAGAGATACAAGCCTATCTTCGATGGGGTAAGTAAGAAACACAACCATTATGCTTGATTCTAGCTGTGGATCTATGAAGTAGAGCTGTACCAATTGGGATGAACCAAGTGTTAATTTGCTGTTACGAGTGAGTAGTACCGAGTCCGAGTGCCGAATCTAGAATATTCGAAAAAGTTTCATTCTCTTGATATTTAGCTTGAAAGTTTGCACAATTTTTATGAATATTTTTATTGTGCCTCAGTTTACATGAAGACATAGTAAAGTACTAGTAAGTACTGCATGTAACAGTATTTTTATTTAGGTTGTCACTCGTCATGTGTATGATTATGATGTGGCAGAATTATATTGTGATATAGTGATAAAAATTTAAATGTGATAGCTGTTTTGTAAATAAATATATCTGGTTTTTGTTTTATAAGAGAAAATCATCAGAATTCAAATTTTGACTTTTATTAATACTCGAATCCATTGTTTGTCTGAGTCTGACCAATGCCGAGTACTGTACTACTCGGCCGAATCGAGTATACAAACCGAGTTTTCCCTAGTACAACATTGCTTTTTGCTATGTTTGCCAATGCCACATATGACCGATTATTAAAGTGGCAGATATGATTGTGGAGCCGATTATTTCCAAATCTGTTTAGTCAAAATGTTTGTTTCCGAAAAATGGACCTACTAATGCACTGCAAGCATGTCTTTTGCTGCTTTCGCCCATCATGATAGAAATTATTGGTGGGTGTCACAAGCGTATTGTTTTGCCCTGCTCTCTTTTGTTAATAGTTAATGCTAATGATAATTATTCTTTTGCTTGTATAATAGACTATAGAGGTCTATTATTAAAACAATCAACAGGACTCACAAGCATAAGGTCAAGTGAGTAAACAGTGTGCTATTTCCAAATACTACGCTGCAGGACGTCAGTTGGTGACCATCTATTGTCTGGTGAGCTGCCAAAACTAAGAAAACACCACTCTCAATTATTTGTACTGATCATGCAGAATTTTCCGATTGTATCGATTGTTCCAATAATTAGCTCGATTATGAGTTTGGTCATTTAATTGGTACAGCTCTGGTATGAGGTGAGATTAATCAAGTTGTAGTAAATAAACATGCTAAGATTATAAATTTCAATTTATGTCAGATTTTGCTTTTTTTATTCAAATTTATATTATGAAAGATTATTTGCTTCATAGATATTATACATTTAAATCTCTACGCAAAAAAGCCGAACGAAGTTTCTATATTTCTGAATTTTATAAACATACCAATGACTTAAAACATACCTGGAAGATCATAAGGTCGATCCTTAAGGTCAACGTATCTGACACGAATATTTCCTCTTTAAGCTCCAATGGTACGATTATTTCTGACCCCAAACTGATCGCAGATAAACTAAATAATTACTTTACGGGAATTGCTCAGGAATTGTTCGATAAGATGCCTCCAACGAACTGCTCTTTTGAGCACTATCTGGGGCCCCCCAACCTAAACTCTTTCGCTGTATACCCTACAACTGCTGAGGAATTGATTATTCTTTGTCAATCCTTGAAAACTACCCATACCACTGGTCCAGATGATATTGACCCCTCATTGATAAGCCCTATATTTTCACTAATTGCCAAACCTCTAGCCAGTATTATTAATTCTTCACTTTCAACCGGCACTATCCCCAATGGAATGAAAATGGCTAAAATTATACCTATATACAAGCAGGGACCGAGGGACGTACTTGGAAACTAACGGCCCATCTCGATCTTACCCTTCTTCTCTAAGTTGCTGGAAAAGGTCATGTATAATAGGCTCTATGACTTTATTGATAAAAATAAATTCCTATACCTGTATCAGCATGGTTTCCAACCAGGTCACTCCACCTCAATGTCTTTGCTTGACCTACATGATCACATCTCTGCTGCAATTGAACGTAATGAATTTACCTTAGGCATATTTATCGATATTGCAAAAGATTTCGATTCTGTAAACCATAAAATATTACTTGCCAAATTAAAGAATCTAAGTATTCGGGGTGTGGTCTTGGACTGGTTTCAGAGATATCTGTGTAATAAACTGCAATTTGTTTATTGTAATGGTGCAGTATCTACAACTAACCTAATAAAGTTAGGTGTGCCTCAAGGCTCCATTCTAGGACCTTTACTCTTTCTGCTTTTTATCAATGATCTGGCAAATGTGTCATCGCCTCTTCGGTTCCTGCTCTTTGCCGATGACACTAGTGTCCTCGCCTCTAATTCTTCTTATGATGAACTACTCCGACTTTTAAATCGTGAACTTGTCAAAGTTAATGGCTGGTTTTTAGCAAACAAGCTCACACTTAATGCTACTAAAACCAACTACATTCTTTTTGCCTCACATCGCAAGAAACCTCCTTTGTCTGAAACGGTCCTCATGATAAATAATGTCCCTTTACCTAGGGTTATATCGACCAAATTCCTTGGTGTATACGTCGACCACTCACTTACCTGGAAAACCCATATTGAAAAAATAGCATCTAAAATAGCTAAGAATATAGGCATAATATCTCGTATTGCGTACCTATTACCTGTTGCCATACACAGAAACCTTTATTTCTCCCTGGTCCACCCTTATTTAACCTACTGCAACCTAATCTGGGCATCCAATTACCACTCTAGATTAACTAGGCTAATCTCGCTTCAGAATAGAGCCTTTACAGTCATTTATAAAAATTCTGACCCACTGCATCATAAATTCTGCATTTTGAGCGTCAAACAGACAACTTTAATACAAATTAGTGAATTCATTTACAAATTCTCGATTAACCAATTACCTCCTGCATATGCAAACTACTTTACTCCCATTAAATTAATCAATCCGCACTTTTAATGATTACAGGCCCATCCATGCACATACCAATACCCGTAAGTTTGCGATAAGATGCAATGGGCTTAGGGCTTGGAATAGCGTCACTCAGGAAATACGTACCTTAAATTATTTAAGTGCATTTAAATTGAAACTCCGTGACTATATACTGCTACACCCTACATAACTCTGTCAGTGAATCTATTGATCTATGTAATTACATCCATTGTTTAGTTTGTTAAGTTATTTAAGACTAACTCTTCGCAAGCAATCTGCTTAAGTCTTGTTTATCGCCATCTACCACTTATAACTTAACTCTTATTGTAATGGGTGTCCCTGCTAGCGGGACCTCGGTCCTTTTAGGGTTCCTCCCTATTGTCGGCTGCCAATCTCTCTATCAACTTAATTTTTTTTTTTTTAATGCTTCACTATTATGATTGTTAGTATGCAATAAAAAATGTTGGTTATGGTATGGTTATTATGGTTAATTTGTGCAGGCCAATCAATAGCTTCTTAATAGCTATGTTTTTACAACTTTATGGCTAAGTTGTTACAACTTAGGTCTTTACAGATGTGCAAAAAACCAAGATTTTTTAAAATTAAAAGTTGTTTTTTCGTTTTGTTTTTGTTGTTGTTTTATTTTGTTTTATGGTTTTTAGTTTTCCTTTGGATCTTGTAACAACAGTTTTGTTATAAAAAGCATCAAACACAGCATGAAAAAGAGCTCCAACTTGTTATGTAATTAATTTAGCTTGATTTCCGATTGAACAACACACAATTAGTAATAAAATAGATGTAAATAATGAGTTTGTATGCTGACTTTAGTATGCTGAGAATGGTGGAATCCCTCTACAAATTCTGCGTGAGAATTTGCAGAACACAGACACTGAAGATCTGCCACAGGATAAGCTGGATGCCTTGTTGCGGAGAGCGGATACAGACAGGGATGGCATTCTGAATTACGAAGAATTCGTCCAATTGGTGAGCACCAACTATGCCTGCTACCTTTATCTGTTTTAACCCTCACCTATTATAGAAATTTGGATATTTACACCTCATGTGGGCAGAGTCCTGAGCAAAGATGTTAGATGATGTGTACAGTAGTCTAAGTTTGCATAAAATGGCTAAATTAAACATTTGCATGTATCAAGACACTAAAGATATGCTTGTTGGAACTTCTCAGTAGCATTGTGCACACAACTGGTTAGCTAATCTAAGACATTGTGACAAAATGGCTGAAAGTGTGTGTTGAGCAGTTAGTTAGGCTTCAGATGAAGTGGTGTGGGCAGAATGATGCAGCAGATGATGAATCAATCAATCAATCATCAACACTTGATATAGCGCCCCTTCAAGATATCTACTTAGAGGCGCTCCCAGCCTATTCCTCGGCTGAAAAGGACAGTTTTAAGAGAAGCGTAAAATGAAGATGAGGAGTTCTTAGGTAGGAGACGGAGCTCTATGCGAAGTCCATTCCAGATTGTAGGTCCCACGACCATGAAAACCCAATTCTGCATTATAGAAGTGCGTGCAAAAGGGACGATCAGGTCGCCATGAAATTAGGGCATAACTGAGTAGACAATTTCCACCGTGTACCGAATCCAAGTATTTGGATGCACTATTTGCCGGATCCGGGTACGAACTGAATTCTAGCGGCAAATCTGGCCAGCGACTCGAGAAGAGAGCACCATCCGTAGGCAAAGTGTAGTTAACCTTCCAGGAGCACAACTACGGAGAACTATCTATAGCTAATGCAGAGTCAATAGCAATCTCCTTCATATAGCGTATCATCACAATCTAGGCTAAAACAATATATTTATTATTTAATAACTTTTTTGAAAAAATGTAAAACCTTGTTATGAAATTTGAAATATGAAGTTATCAATGACATCTTTACTCTCTGATGTTTACCGGAAAGTGGATGGAGCCAATTCAAGTGGGAAAATCACTGATTTGGTTGCCACCTGGGGAATGCAACCAAGAGAAATTAAAATATATTAATTAACATAATTATTTAAAAGAAAATTCAATGGAATGTCAAGTTCTTGTTTAATTATCCAATAACTTATAAGTAAGTCCGTTTGTCCTAAATTTATTTGATGAAAAAATATTATTTTATGAAAACAGTATTTTATCAAAAAAAAGTTATTTTTGCTATTTGTGGGGGTAATATTTGCTGAGGCGAATACTTCCAAATAGTCCAATATTCGGCCGAGGCGAATGTCCGAGGCAATTTCCGGTTATGCCCTACATGAAACGCAGACCGAAGTGGTGATGTGATGCAGTTACAAATGGCCTGGTTCTGGCAACATGATTCTTTTAGTTTAATGGTGCTCTGCTTTTACAATGGTAGCACTCTGGGGAAAAGAACATAAATTATCAGAGCTGCCATGCTAGACTATAATTTATGATGATGATGATGAAGCTTGCAGGGATGTGGTCTTGAGACCACGGTCTTGGTCTTGAGACGGTCTCGAGACCGGAAAACTGCGGTCTTGGTCTTGGCCTCGAATGCGTCGGTCTTGGGATTTCTCACCGTCTAAGGTTAGCGTTCTTGGTCATTTGCCATATCAAAGCAAATTCTTCGATATTTGTCACTTATTTCGATTATTAGAGACACTGGATGTTTAGGTCCTGTGCGATTGTTATTGATTTATGATGTACTGACCATCTATATATACATGATACTATGGGCAAAAAATGTATTTGCAATGGAACCAGCCATTTCAAAATTTGCTTTTGCAAATGTTAAGGTTTTGGAACAATCTAATAATTATGTGGTCGGCCATGTGTAGTCACTGTTAACCTACAATTCCGACTACACCGTTCAAACAGAACGTTAATCTACTTGTTCAGATGTCTGAAAGTATTTACCTATCACATAGTGTAAGTAATTTATAATGTGATATTCTCAATCTGAAGCCAATTAGGGCTGAACCCGCAAAAGTTCAGACTGGCCGGTAAATCTGTTTTCTGGACTAAGATTCTGATCTGTTTTCTAAGATCTGTTTTCCAGATTAAGATTAGTGTTCTTCAGCAATAAAATTCTTCAGCAATAAAATTAATGTTTTAAACGTCTTATTCCATTTTAGCGTCTTAATAATTTGAATTGTTTATAAAACAGCTAGAGTATCGATCTTGGTCTTGGTCTCAGACCCTTAGTCTTGCTCTTGGTCTCGGACCACCCGGTCTTGGTCTCGGACCACTTGGTCTTGGTCTAGGTCTTGGACCTCTTGGTCTTGAGGTTTTGGTCTCACGCCCAACACTGGAAGCTTGAAGAAACTGATGTGAAGATTTCTGAATGTTCTGAAGTCATCATATATTGGTAATACATGATAATGGTTCAATGAATCAATCAGTGTATTTGTATTCAACAGTGACACAGCTGCAACTTGGTTACAAGCATTGTTCATTATTTGGTTAGACAAGGCCACAAACCCTGCAAAATTGTGTAATGGAAGAGTTTCCTGGGAAGGTATTTTCAGAACCTGATCTGTCAGATTTCAACTTGGCTTTTCAAATGGACTGATGTTTTTATTTAGACTTTACTCTCAAGTGCATTTTGAATGATGTTTTGGATGCATTTAGTTCAAAATTCTAACACTTATGCACATTGCACAACTCTCTGGTGGGTGTCACTCCTTCGTATCTTGAGACCTTATGTACCTCGGTCTCTTCACTCTCTGTTACCTCCGCTTTTAGACCTTCTGACTGCTTCTCACATGCTCAGTGCTACTGCTCAATCGAGGTGATTTGCCTTTGTCAGCCCCTCTAGGTGGAACCATCTTCTGCAGGAAAGTTTGCAACTTGAGCTCCTCCTCAGCCTTCCTGTTCCCCTATTCTGGAAATGCCTGAAGACTATCCTACTTGTTAGAGACAGCACTGACTTGGTTCAGGAATGCCTTTCCTTGTCTCTGAGTAGTGTTATCTAAATGTTCAATTTCAATATATTGAATCCAAGTGAATTGCTTGGGCTTAAAAGTGTTGGTTTCCCAAATAATAGGTAGTGTACCAATATGTCAAAAATGATCATTGACTTATGAAAATTTGTTTCTGCTGAAGAAATCAAATTGCGTTTGTGTGGCTATGAGAGACAGATGAAAATTTGTAACATTAATTAATCATATTTGTCTGAATAGATGACCACAGCAGAAGCACAGGGTGTTACTATTAAGCAGCTAACTAAGTTCCAGGCTGTTGTAAGAACTGCTGTGAGCACAGTCGTACCAAGCCGCAGTACTACACGAGATGGCGAAACAGACTTGGTTGAGGATTACACTGCGCATTACAACTGTTGTCCACCTCCACTCTTTATGATCATCATCAGCGTTGTTGAGGTACACAGTTCTGCCTTTAGACTTGTGAACACTCAGATTTTGAATAAGACAAGTACACTTATATTATGACAATTTTAATAGGATTGTTCTTGTGCACCACCAATATGTTGGTTGAATAGTTAGTGACTTTATTTTATCAGCATTTGTGGGATAACTGGAAGTTCTCTCATTGTGTGCTAAAATTTCATTACTAATTTTATTGGACATTGTTGCTGTTGAGACATGGTAAGCTGTCAGAATTCTGGTGCTGTTCTTTGCTATTCAGCACCGTGTCACATGGTGACTAATTAAGTATGATTTTAAAAATTAGGGCATTGTAATTAAATAACCAAGACAGTTACGGTTTACCCATGAAACACTCTGCATGACAGTAAGGATGCTGTGATTGTTTGTTTTGTGTCAATCTGACAGCTGGCCATCTTCATAGGTTATGCCATTGTTCAGAAGGGCAAGGGGATACCAACCACAATGACTTCTGGTGCCCCTCTTGAAAGTCCCCTTGTCTACAACCCCTATCGACGCTATGAGGCCTGGAGGTTCCTAAGCTACATGTTCATACACGATGGGTGTGTCTTCTTCTCATCTTATCTGTTCACTATCGTCATCTGCAAATTAAATGCTACAATACAGCTTTAGGAGCAGTTCTAAGACAGCTTTGAATCCGTCTTTTGAGCTGATTGTGCTACATAAATCTTATTTAACCCTTTAACAACCAGCATTATTACTTATGCCTTACATTTTACTGTGTGCTGGTCGTTAAAGGGTTAATTAAGATACTGGTATTAACTGCCTGTAATGCAATTTAATGTTGTTTTTATGTAGCAATAATTATCGGTTATATGAAATAGGTAAGACCAGTCACGTAGACTTGAGGCTGGGCGTACCTATTTTATCTAGGTATATTAATAGCTTTTTGTCTAGAAAAGATTTTTTATCATTTGAAACTGAGAGTGTTGCTCAACCTAATGAAATATAGACTCTCATTCTATCGGAAGGATTTTCTTTGGCTATTGTAACTTGGGATCTTGTTAGTTGATTGAGTTTTGTATTTCAGTGTGAAGCACATCCTCTCAAACTTGATCTTCCAGCTTCTTCTTGGTATTCCTCTGGAAATGGTCCATAAGTTCTGGAGAGTTGGAATTGTCTATTGTCTTGGAGTCATCGCAGGTATGTATGTTTGTATGTATGTATGTATGTTTATTTGTATGTATGTATTTGTATATATATATGTGTTTGATATCTGAGTGTTTTGACAACACTGTTTATTCCTTTAACGATAAACTGCATAGGTTTTCCCATGGATTTTTGTACATGCTCGTCATTGATTAAGGGGTTAAGGACATGTCCAAGAATAATGAAAGTTGGAGGAAATCAATTGACATGCTGACCTGCTGTTGCATGGTGTGCATGTTGCGAGAGAAGCTGACGTGACTCCGGTATGAGACTCATTGATTTTAACTGACAGCATCCAATTTATGATTTCCATTTATGCATATTCAGATTGCCTTGTCCATGGTAAGTAAATAAGTAAGTATATTCTTTATTGAACCAACTGCATAACTGCACTCCAGTGTACAATACATTTATAAGTACTAAATTGTGTGTAAGTTGAAGAATGGCACTGAGTCGAATGAATTGCTTGCAGCACTTGGTTATGTCATCTAGTGTTAGCAGTAGGTCTTTCTTCGATTGAAATTCATAATAGTATCCAACTAGAAAGGTAGAAAATTAGTTGATTGTATTACGAGTACCTCATGGTCAGATGACTTAGAATTCTTATTATATGATGACCTTGTCTGTCATTTAGACCTTGATCATGCATGATCTGAATTTCCTTTTGTAGTCCTTCCTGTCTCCTCCATTCCTCTATCACTGCATATGAGATTGAGCAAAGCCATGCTTCTTGCTTTCAGAATGATTGAACTCCAGTGAATAATGTAAACGGGCAGAAATGTATCGAAGTGTTTATGTAATGAATATAGATGATAGGAATTATTTAGGCTAAACTGACTGATATTCAGATCAACTATTGCTCATTTCAACTCAGTAGGTGTTTATGAAAGCCTTAATATAAAAATTTGCAAATGACCCGCTTAAATTCTTGAAATTTGATATCACCCTTCTTTCAACATCTTTTGCTCAGAAGTGCACTCGCCTCAATGGCACAATTGCAGTTGTGTTGTAGAGCAATTGTGCGCAAAGGACTTGCTCAAGGTCCCTACACAGTGACTGACGCCTCGGACGAGGGTCGAACCCGCTCACTCAGCACGCACAGAGTGTTACGGGCTGATCGCTCTAACCGATCAGCCACCGTGCTACGTTAAATGAGTTGATTTTAAGTGAAAAACAAATTTAAAAGTTGATTTTAGTCATCTCTGCAGCCTGCCAACTCATTTTTAGTGGGAAACACATTTCAGACTTGTTTCTAAAGTGTTTTAGGCAGAAATATTTCCATTAGGTTGCATTGTTTTGTTCTGATTTTAGGTTCGCTCTGTACATCCGTGTTTGATCCGTGGACATTTTTAGTTGGAGCGAGTGGTGGTTGTTATGCACTGATTGGAGCTCACTTTGCCATTGTCATCATGGTTAGTGATATCTAGTCAAGAACTTTTGATAAACTCATACATGCAGACTTCGATCGACCGATTTTACTGTGCATTTATTGGTAATCATTAGGCTGTATTGCAGAGGAAAATGTGCCATGCTTGTCATGGGCACATGCAAACATCTAGCTTATCTAGTATCTATGGTACTGCTGTCATAATGTCCAGAGCATCACACTGGGCATGTATTATAACATCATCACTCTATTATTGACAAGATGGATTGTAAGAGATGAAAAAATGCTGACCCATTGCTGTGTGCTTGTATATTGTCAAATGATTTATTTTATGTAGAACTGGCAGGACATGACCCATGACTGGATGTCTGGTCCGATTAAGTTCTTACTCAGTGCTCCTGTTCGTTTGGCTTTCTGGACAATCTACGGTCAGTTACCGTATTTTATTTCCATTATCTTTTTAAATAGCGTCACTCTAGATCAGCGTTTCCCAGACTGTTTTCTCCGGAACCCACGGATTCCGTGAGGTGAAGACAAGGGTTACGCGGAAAACTTTCAGTGAACAAATTGAGGCCTTTTGCCTAGCATCTGTGTATTACTTTATATGCAAGGGAATTCATATGTCATTATCATCGATATTTGTTTTATTTCTCTGTCTCTATTAATCTAATCTAGGCCTAAACCTATAATTGTCTGCATTCTAAAGCGTTTGTTTCGTACAACAGAATATGTATAGTTTTGGACAGAGGTTCGATCAAAAAATTAAAGATCAAAACGGTTCCACGACCAAAAATGATTGAGAAACGCTGCTCTAGATACTTATTCATCTGTCTTTTAATTTATATCATTCTGTACATCCCTCAGGATCTTGAATATGCCTCTCTACGCATTTGTATGTCTGTGCCATTTTCTATTTTCTTTTATTTTCCACAGAATTCACTGATTTTTGATTTGTCTCTTGCAGTCATTCTGTGTCACTGATAGTTTGTCTGTCTGTGTTTCTCTCTTGGTCTGTGTTAGTGACACTTTCTTAAAGGAGAGTTGATAGGTTGTTGTTATGTCTTTATAGCTAGCGTCGATACTGCCGTGGCCATTTACACGAGGTACACTCACCCTGAAGGCTCCCGTGTCGCCTATGTTGCTCACTTTGCAGGACTTGCGGCTGGTAATTATTCCTTTCAGTAATTGCCTTTTCATTTGATCAGAGTTGATAGATTTCGGAATTTATAGAATTTTTAGACTCAGAGTCTGTGTCCTTCTTCATAGTGTGAATTTGGAAATTTCTACGGCCAACTTTGACCAAATATTTGTTTCATATGAGTTTATAACTTTTTCATAAACTGATGCAGTTATCTCATACATTAATTCAGTTCAAGTTAACTGAATTAAGCAGATAATAAACAGTCCATTTTGTGTTAACTGTTTAGTTGTGATTTATGTTTACCAAATCTTGACTCCAGGATAATCGTACTCATTGCGTTTGCAAGCGGTTCAATAAAGTACATACTTACTTACTTACTTACTTATTAATTTGACATAGCATATGAAGCATTTTCATTATAGATTATCATGGCTTTCAAACTTTTATTATCTTTTAATTTACTGTGTGTCTTTAAATTTTTACAGATGCATCTGTTATCATCTTTTACATATAATTTTTTAAACAATTAATTAGATACTTGGAAAGAATGCAGTGATTTATGGGATCATGTGTATTTTGTTTGAATACTTGTAGACAATTATGTGTGCTACACCCAGTGATCATAAACACTCTGGCACCTGCTTGTATTTAACATTTGTGTGTTATGCAGGAATACTGATCGGAATACCTGTGCTGAAGAATTTCCATGTGAAGCCCTGGGAGACGATCCTTTGGTGGATAGCGCTTGTCGTCTACCTCGTTCTTGTCCTCTTTGCCGTCTGCTGGAATGGCTTCTACCCCAATTACTACCCTCCCACTGACTGGCGTCCATGCTGTCCATGTCCTTATGGCTACAGATGTCCACAGTAGATGTCATCCATCTTGTTGGTCACTGCATGTTTTTCTAGTGGCTGCGTCGTCGTCGTCTGCTCTCTTCCTTCTGTCTGGTCTTTGCTTTCATTTCGCTTTATGTCAATTTTATCTCAAGTCTTCTTGTAAATGTCATAGCATCTATTTCTATAATCAAGCTGAGAAGTCTTGTCAATAAAGTATCGGGTTTTTTACTATGCAGATCATGATATTAGAATAGTTGTTAAGTGTTGCATAAGGCATTAAAGCAGTGGATTTGTTCGATGATTTAGTGCATCCTACAGTCGTAGTAGGCCAGGTAATAATCTACTGAAGGTTTACAATTGCCACAATTCGGTCATCAGTAAGAAACAGTCAATCTCACAGTGATAGTTTGATGCTGTCGTGTCAGAAGTACCGATAAAGATTGCATTTAAGTCGGCAGTGTTTAAATATTCTTTTACAGTCGCTGCTTTTGATTGGGCGCTGCAGTTATGCATCATGTGACTACTAATTCACTGCTACAATTAAGTGAGCACTAAATAAGGTTGGTTGTAGTGAAAGTGCTTTAATATATTTTTAATAATACGCTATTTCCGTGTGGTGGATCCTCTAAGAAGAAACATGTCCACATGAGAAGGGAAATAGGATTATGAAGTTGTTCGGTGTTTTATATTTTAAAGATGACTTTCTCTTGCTGTTTATTGTTACTTAAAGGAAGTTAGTTATTGTTACGTAAAGGAACTTGATTGTTGGTTATTAAGTAAATGGTATTTTATGTCTTTATATGACTACACATTTTTTGTCCACGGTGAATTTTTATTGAGTGTAAATGGTTTAGGTGACAAAGAATTTGGTATTGGTCACATTTGAGATGTTATCAGCTACCCTCTTCTAATTGTCTTAAATAATTGTAAATAGCCTAAGCTTTGGCTTGAAACGATCTTGTAACATAGGCATTAATGACCTTAGATGGCTTCAAGTGACCCAAACTGGGTTCATTTTTATTACAAACGTTTTTAACTTGTGCAGGTCATGCTGAAATCCGAATCTGAGGCCCAGTTTGTCAGTCACTTTAGTGGGCCTTAGCTGGTAATAGACGGCCCATACAGGAACTTGTCAACTCCATACAGATAGCTATGCAATTCAACTGACGACTGTAGTTGATATTACCCTCCTTTCAAAGTTCAGAAGTGTGCACGGCCATACGACAGAACTTTAATGGTGCTGAGTAATTGTGAGTGAAGGTATTGTCCTTGCAGAGTACCTGCTTTGGGCTCAAACCCAAAGAGCTCTGAGTTTTACAGGCTGAGCGCTCTAATCAATCAGCCACCTTAACAATACCTGTCACTTGTTCAACTCTGGCTCATTTCCTATAAATTTGTAAATTAGGTCATAAATATTGTTAAATAGAATAGTATTTGATTACTATATTGATATTTTATCTGATTACTATATAGAGATTTTGGATTAAATAAACAATTCTAAGAAAACTACCGACTGGAGAAGGATATTTTGTATTGACTGACTTATATAAATATGTTTGTTGCTTTTGTTGCCACAGCTGTCAACATTCTGCTTGTGGTTCTAATTTGTTTAGTTAGTTTATCAACATTATGTTTCAGTTGCTATGTAACTATAATTATGATCTTTTAGCTCTGTAAACCGTTTGCTTTGATTCAACAAAACGTAGCTTTGCTCTTTCGAAACTTTGCATTTGTTATGGTGCTAAGAGTTTGCTTTAGCTAGTATGTCCTAGGTGAAATGATTTAGATTTCATTATTCTAACTTTTGCCATTTTCTATTATATTTGAATTGATTGCTAGTGGTGTGAGAAGAACTGCAAATGTTTAACTATAGGTCATAGGTCATTCTATGTGATATGTAAGTCATGTGTGAGTTACATTTTGAGTTTGAACTGAGTGATATGTGTTTTGGTATGAGACTATGCTGTTTCATGATACTTTTCTCCAATGCACTATTCTCTGTCAAGCTATTATGGCCAGTCTTATTCACCTCTCTCTCTCTCTTTCTCTCTCTCTT